>JAOXYA010060495.1:0-11894 GCA_028565675.1 Sorex palustris | reverse complement strand
CATGCCTTTGTTCCTCTGCTGGTACCTTCATGCATGTGGAGAGTGGTCTCAGCATGGTGGTGGCTGGTTCTGAAGGTCTTCGGCTGCCGGAGCCCTGGTTGGGGCGGGGAGGGAAACTCAACCCGCTCCCCTCCAAGGGGCCCCGGCTAGGACATCCAGGCGCGGGGCCAGGACACTCTGGCTGTTCTCTTCCGGGAGCTGGGTTTTACAGTCTCTGTATCTTGGCTGTTGATGGGATTACACGGTGCCAGGGGGCCAGTTGTCGTGACCCCTGCCTACTGGAATTTGGAGGATCTGGGTGAAGGATGCTCAGGATGTGTCATGATATGATGTACAAAAGATGGTACATAGATGAAGTAAACCAGAAGGAATATACAGGGTGATGTCATGTATCTGAGGCAGCTAGAATACCTGAATGAGTACATGCCACGTGATAAAGAGGGTTGGTGCCTAGATCAACCTTAACCCCAGAGGCTATGGAACAGAAGAACAGAAATCAAGGTGGGGGAGGAAGATGAGAAAAGGAAGCGATGGGGGAGTAAGGGTCAGGGGCCTTGTTGATACTGGTGATGTGGGAAAATGGTACAGCCATGCATCCAAGGCACAGATTCCACAACACTGAAAGCTTGAGATCTAAACCACAATCCCCGAACTCAGCAGGTACAGGGTGGCAGGAGGCAGTCTGGTAAGACTGGTGGGGGTTAAGGTAACACTGCTGGTGGAATTGGTGCCTAAAACTCAACTATCATTAACTTTTAAAAATAATATTTTTTTATTGAATTGCAATGAGATACACAGTCACAAAGTTGTTCATGATTGGGTTTCGGTCATATAATGTTCCCCTTCACCATTCATTATACATTTCCCACCACCAATGTCCTCAGTTTCCCTCTTGTTCTGCCCCCACCTTCCTCGATGGCAGGCACTTTTCTTCTCTCTCTCTCTCTCTCTCTCTCTCTCTCTCTCTCTCTCCATCCATTCCTCCCTCCCTCATTTTGGGAACTATGGTTTGCAATACAGATACTGAATCAACTATCAATAATTCAGTAAATCATAATTTTTAAGAGAAATGAAAACAAATAATGGCCACAGAATGTTAAAAAATGTTCATGCAGGCGGTTGGCAGGAGGAGGTGGAGTTTTTTCTGTTATTGTTTGTTTTTGTTTTGGGGGGCCATACCCGGCGATGCTCAGAGGTTCCTTCTGGAATTACTCAGGAGGAATTACTACTCCTGGTAGTGCTCTGGGGCTGCTATGGGATGCCAGGGATGGATCGGGTCGACTGTGTGCAAATACCCTCCTCATCGTACTATTGCTCTGGCAGAAAGGTGGAGTTTTTTTTTTTTGCTTTTTGCTTTTTGGGTCACACCCGGCGATGCACAGGGGTTACTCCTGGCTCATGTACTCAAGAATTACTCCTGGCAATGCTCAGGGGACCATATGGGATGCTGGGAATTGAACCTGGGACAACCGCGTGCAAGGAAAATGCCCTACCTGCTGTGCTATAGCTCCAGCCCCCGAAAGGTGGAGTTTTTTAGAGAGGGGGAAATTTTAGACTGACTGTGGTTTGACACTCACAGCCAGGAACATGGTTATACAAAGGCACCAAGCACTGAAGGTGTGAATTTAAGCTAAGCTCTGCAGGATATGATTAGTATTTATGAGAACCAAGCCAGTGAAAGAAAAACAGAGGGAGCAAAGCTGGTGAGTGGGTGATGGAGAGTGGAACCACCTCTTTGAAGCTGTGGAATGTTATCTGTTTCTCTACTGGGACGTAATTTAGTGAAAGTGCATGGGAAGGGTGGAGAGTCCATTGGTCAACATTCCAACACAAAATTTCTGTCTGGGTCACTGTGGGTATTGAGTCAAGGGTGAAGAAAGAAGTTTAAATAAGGCTGGAGATTTGAGGACTGATATGGGGTAATTAATGGGGACTCTTGAAGGTTAAAAAAACACGCATCAACGGCCTTGATCCAGAGACTCCCAAATGAATCTCAAAATGGATTAGCTCCCTACAGAGATGACTCTGGACCCCAACCATTTACCATTTACAATTTTAGAATCCAGAAGCTCGCGGCCATATGACCTCTCATGATATTCATAATAGGAAATAGTAAACAAATTATCTAGCATCTGCCCCTGGCAGGCAGGCTTGAATGGTGGTGGGAAACTTTGAAATGATGGTGGTGGGAAGGTGGTGGGATTGGTGTTGGAATATTGGATGTAATCAATTAATGTGAACAACCTTATGAAAATAAAATGTAAAAAAAGCCATTTTTCATCACCAGTGACAGGAAGAACCCATACCTAGGTCTCTCAGCATGGCATAAATCACCATCTCTGGGAGACTGTGCGGAACAGTGCCTCCCCACAACTTGGGTGAACTGATTCCCATTGAGAAATGAAATAAGCAGAGAGGTTGGATGTGTCAGAGAGGATTGACAATGAATTTCAAAATGAGCCAGAAAACCAAAATGTGCTCTAAAATGGAATTCCTACCCCAGCCCTCAGTTCCAGACTGAGGAGGCAGCTCAGATCCTAAGATCAAAACCATCAAATTCTAAGAATCATTGGGCAGGAACAAAGACCCTGGGAAGGTTCAGTGGAGAGCACTGGAATCGGGGTCCATTTTCCTTAAGGGCCCTAAACTTGGCATTTAATCTGCATAGAAAGCCCCTAGTCTTTCTTCTTCTCAGAACCTATTAAATCAACTGTGCAAAAGCAAATGGGGTGCAGTCTGTGTTGAAGTCACCAGGACCTCAGCTCTGGGTGGGACAATCTTCCTTCCTTCCTTCCTTCCTTCCTTCCTTCCTTTTTTGTGAAGCAGGTTTAAAGGTTTATTTTTTATTTTTTTTTATTAAATCACCAGGAGATACACAATTACAAAGTTGTTCATAATTGGGTTTCAGTCACATAATGTTCCAGCCCCCATCTCTTCACTGGTATATACTTCCCACCACCAATGTCTCCAGTTTCCCTCCTTCAACCCCTGACCGCCACCCCCAGTCTTCTTCCTCTTCTCTCTCTCTCTCTCTCTCTCTCTCTGTTTGGTCATTATTAGTTGCGATACAGATACTGAGACATTATCATGTTTGTTCTCAGACTTTTATGAGTCTGGCCTATGAAGTTCCGCCAAGCAATGAATGGAGTAGCTCTTTTTCTCTCTGTTTCTGTCTGTCTCTCCCACACTATCCCCTCTGAGATCAAACCCTTCTTCTTTTCGCCAAAGTTCCAACCCTTCTCCTCCTCCTTCTCTTCCTTTTCTCATTATTATTGTTTTTATGGGGATGGGTGTACGGGTGTTTGGGCCACACCCAAAAGTGCTCAGGGCTCACGGCTCACTCGTGGCTCTTCATTCAAGGATCACTCCTGATGGTGTTTAGGGGACCATATAGGATGTTTAAGATCAAATTTTGTGCGGGCCATTTGCAAGGCAAGTGCCCATCTGCTCTAATATCGCTCCAGCTCTCCTTTTCTGACTATGAACAGTTTTGCTTCAAAATTATTTGGGAAAGTATTTTACATTTTATTTTTATCACCTTCCCACACAGATTTTCGGATGTGTGTGTGTTTGTGTGTGTGTGTGCATCCATAGTTCTTAGAAGTTGGATAGCTGAGGGCATCGATCTTGAAATATAACTTTTTAAAACTTCTAAAATGGTGACACGTTGAATGAGGAACGGGCCCACTTTGATTCAGTGATGCCTTAACATAAGTGAATGAAGCAGAAGCAATAATTTGAATAAAATAATGGCCTATATCTTGAAGGTTTGGCAAAAATGGTGAGGCTACCATCAGTCCCCTTTTATTGCAGAAGAATGGTATACTTGACTTCCGTCGACCAATCCATGAAATAGAACAAACTGATACCCAAACATTGTCCGAACTTACAAAGGAAAAAAGAGCCAGAATGATCATGTATATAATTCTAATATTATTCTAATTCCAATGATCATATATAAAATTCTAATATTATTCATTTTAATTCTGATGATCATATATAAAATTATAATATTACTCCAATTTTAATACTAATGATCATATATAAAATTCTAATATTATTCTAATTCTAATATCTAGTGAAAAATAAATAAACAGGGACCAGAGTGATAGAACTGTGGATATCTACCTTGGATGTGGTCCACCCAGGTTTGATCTCTGGCACCCCATCTGGTCCTTTGAGCCCTGCCAGGAGTAATCTCTGAGCCAGGAGTAAGCCCTGAACACAGCTGGGTGTGGTCCCAAAGCCAAAAATAAATAAAATTTAAAAAAATAAGCAAACGTATAAATCTTCCCGGAAGATATTTATAAGATTTTTTTCTTATTTGGTTTTGGGCTTACACCTGCTAAAACACTGGGCAGATTCTATATGGGATGCTGGGATTTGGACCCTGGTCGGATGCATGCAAGGCAAGCACCCTACCTGATCTACTCTCTCTCTCTCCAGCCCTCCCAGCTGATATTTTCAAGGAAAACTCAAACCAATTGCTAAAAGAATAAATTGGAACTAGAGATATAGGACATAGGTTAAGGCACTTGTCTTGCATGCGGTCAGTCCCACTATGTCCCCTGTCAGAGCACCACCGGACGTGACTCCCTGATCACAGACACAGCCAAGAGTTGCCATTGAGCATTACCAGTGTGGTTACCAACCCCCTCACAAGACTCAAAGATACTTTGCAGAAGAAGACATACAAGGACCAAAGCAATAGGACAGCAGGCAGGGGTGCTTGTTTTGCACGCAGTCAACCCAGGTTTGATCCGTGGTATCCCATAAGGTTCCCCTAAGCACTGCCAGTAGTTATTCCTGAGTACAAAGCCAGGAACAACCCCTGAGAATTGCTAGGTGTGGCCTCCCCTCACCACTCCCTCCGCCCCTCATAAAAGAAGACATAAAAAAAGAAAGTATACGAAAAGATATTTACCGTTATTCGCTATCAGGAAAGTGCACTTTATTTTATTTTGTTTATTTATTTACTTATTTATTTTTGGCTTTTTGGGTCACACCTGGCGATGCTCAGAGGTTATTCCTGGCTCTGCACTCAGGAATTACTCCTGGTGGTGTTCGGGGGACCATAGGGGATGCTGGAAATCAGACTCGGGTCAGCCGTGTGCAAGGCAAACACCCTATCCACTGTGCTATCGCTCCAGCCCTGAGGAAAGTGTATTTTAAAACAGAAATATGATATGATGGCACTACCACGAAAATGAACAAAACTAGGAGGCCAAGGAGACAGTCTAGCAGGGAGGGCTCCGGCCTTGACTGGGTTCAATCTCTGGCACCTCAGATGGTCCCCAAGACTGCCAGGAGCAGTCCTGAACATTGATAAATGTGGCCCTAAAACAAATCATATACATATATTTTTTTATAAAAATGAAAAAAACTAAAATGACTGAAAGTACCATGTCTTAACAGTTTGGGTAGCATCTTAAGTATTTTCTATCTATATAATATCAAGTGTAAGTGTCAGAGCTAAAGGAATCACATCCTCTCTGAAAGACAACTATATTATAAAGCAACAGTACTTAACACAGTGCAACATTGCCATAGAAGCACAAAAACAGAAATAAACAAAACAGGGTAAAGAGCCCAGAAAAAAAAGCCTCACAGTTAATCTGTGGCAACAGAGTCCAGGAGAAAACATATTTTCTTTCATTTGGAGCTGGAAAAGCTATTCAACCACATGCAAAAGAATTTAACCAGTCCACACACAAAAGTCAGCTCATGTAGGTAAAGGGATAGACATGATAACCTTTTAGAACCTGTATTGTAAGCCATAAGGCCCCAAAGGAGGGAGGGAGTGAGGGAGGGAGAGAAAGAGAGACAGAGACTGAGACAGAGACAAGAGAGAGAGAGAGTACCTCTCTAGAGCATAGAGGCAGATGTGGGAGCAGGTGGAGTGGACAGAAGTAAACTGGGGCCATTGGTGAAGGGAAGTGTGCACTGTTGGAGGGATGGGTGTATGACTGAAACCCAATCATGAACAGCTTTGTCACTGTGTATCTTATAGTGATTCAATTAAAATAGAAGTGTGGCGGAGGAGGAAAGATTTTGATCCAAGTTTCAATTACAGAGAGAGAGAGAGAGAAGTCAACTCAAAACTGTGCAGAGAATGTACTTCAAAATCATGTCCCAGTCTCAACAAGTTTCCACCTATTTCACAACACAAGTCTGCACTGAAATTCTTCCAGTGAATAAAGGATAACAAATGGCAGTGAAATAAATGTATCCAATGAAGGGGCCAGAGAAATGAGGACTGGGTACTGTGCTTTCCTTGCATGAAGCTCACTTAGGGTCTCCTCCAAGTCCTGCCAGGATTGATTCCTGAGCACAGAGCTAGGAGCAAGCCCTGAGAACCACTGGATGTAACCCCCAAATAAACAAAAGCCACTGAGGGCTGAAGTGGTAATACAGAGGGGAGGGTATTTGCCTTGTGAGAGGCAGACCCAGGTTCGAGCCCCGGCATCCCATATAGTCCCGTGAGCACTGCCAGGTGGAATTCCTGAGTGCAGAGCCAGGAGTAACCCCTGAGTATCACCAGTGGAGTGTAACCACAAAAGTAAAAAAAAAAAACAACCAGACTTACAAGAAAACCAAAGAAAGCTAGAATGTCAGTAAATAACGTTCAATGATTCTAGTTAGCTCTTGGGAGGAGAAAAAATAAAATGGAAGGATGCATTAAGAGTGGAGTCCCTGCCTATCGGGGAGAGCCAGATGTCAAGAGAGGGGACCTCTTTTGGGAAAGAAGACATTCAATGGGATAAGAGCCATAAATAAATTCCCCAAGGGTCAGCACTGACACAGCGTGCGTTGTTTTTCTCTCTTCCTTCTGAAGACCTAAATCTCTTAGGGGCTTAGAGAACCCCAAAAATATGTCACTAATGAGCATCCAGGGAATGCTCCCCCCAACTCCACAGAAACTCTAAAGGCTCCTCCTACACCCTCTTAAGTCAGTTTTACTGATCACAGGTGACAAGAAAAGACAATAGCCATTCCACCCGTCCTCATGCGTGGGTTCATCTGCCTGTTCTTCCTAGAGGCAGTGTCCAGCTGTATCTGTCAACCAAGGAAGAAACTGGTATCTGTGACCTCTCACAGGGTAAGCCGCAGCATCATTAAGGGGGCTGGGTGATGTGGAATAGCATGAGATCCCTCACTTCCCCGCCCCACATTCAGTAAAATATTTTATTTAGAAACGACAAAGGAGGAGAAAGGAACAAGGAATGGCAGGGAAGCACCCAGAATCTGGGCAGGGTCCCCTAAGGCAGGATTCTGGAGAGAGACTGAAGCCTTTCCCCCTTTGGAACAAAGGCGAGTGGGTGAACATTTCTCCATTATGCTCCAAGAAGGTGGGTCGGTTAACGCAGTGAAAAGGATGCTGAGATTATTCTCTTCTGGGTCTGGGTCATCCAGGTTTTCAGGTACTGCTTATTGGTAAGTGATTTGAAGGCCTCAATAAGGATAACAAGGAAAGAAAAAAAATTCATGAGACAAAGCTCTGACAAATCATCATTTCTGATTCTGAATACACTAAAATAGATTTCCCCCCTTGGTTTGTGGGCCACAAACCAGGGCTGATTCCTGGCTCTGCTCTCAGAGATCAATCCTGGCAGTGTTTGGGGGACCATTAGGTCTGCAGGCAAGGCAAAGCCCCTACCGGCTGTACCACAGTTCAGTCCCCTCCACCCAATTTCTTTTTCCTTAAATCTGTCTCTGGTGTTAGGTCACCCTCATAAGACTTCCATGAATATTTTTCTGTATCTTCATTGTTTTTTTTTCTTCCCCCTTGTAGGAAATACCTATTTAACTGGTCTACTGTTTGACCATTTGACCGTTTGACTGTTCTGCAGATGAGCAATATTTATTCAGTCAATCCTGCCTTCTGAGACTAAGAAAGAGAGTCAGAGGCTGCATACTCTCAGCTCAAGGGGCACACAGTTGAATTTAGGGGGAAAATTTCAGAAACGATGGCTGTATCTTAAGCTGGAACTGCAACATGAGTGAAGTAATTCCCAATGGAATCAGTGATGGAAGGGAACGAACACAATGGTGGGGGGTGGAATATTGAATGTTGTATTCATGAAACCTCAACATTGGCAATATTGTAAAATCGTAAACCATGGTGAGCAAAATTAAAAAAAAAAATTTTACTTAGTGAAATGAGTCAGAAGGAGAGGGATAGACACAGAATGACTTCAACCGGGAGCAGACACAGGAGGTACTTACTGAGTCTGACGCTGGCGAAGTTGACGGGACCCTCTGCCAGGTTGCAGTGAATGCCTGTGTATTAATCCAGGGCTATAAAAACACACCAGTGACTTGTCCCCAGAGACCCTGTCACTTTGAGCTCAGGAAACTTTCTGATGTGCCAAATACTCACAAATTACTGTCTCTGTATTACTCTAATGTTCATTTTGATCAGGTTTAGGGCTTTTTTGCTATGTGAGTCACACCCAGTGATGGTCAGGACTTTGTCTGGCTCTACACTCAGGCAGTTCTTCAGGACCTCTATGTGGTGCTGGGGATTAAACTCTGATCAGCTGGTGCATGGCAAGCATATAGTACTGGGTTGCGTTCCCGCAGGCGCTGTTTCCAAGTTATCAGGACAGTGCCACCCTGTTGAATAAAGATCCTGGGGTTCTCCTGCAGGTGGGAGGGCTTCAGAGACACTGCTCCAGAGATGGCATAGGGCATTCCCAGAAGGGGCACTCTCCCCCCATAATTTGTAATTGCTGTGTGTAATTATTGCCCTTATATTACAAGCAGTTTGGGTTTATTATGACTCTTTTCTCCCTTGCTGGAGGTTATGTTATTTGAGTAAACTGCAGACCATGGTAGTGCATCTGTGGCTCATCACTCCCCAGGAACACTCACAATGCCCCATGTGTGTTAAATTCCGTTTTGTGTTCAACTCCTCCTCTGTGCTTCCCCGCATTGTTTCCCATTCTATCCCCATCTCACGTTTTTTCGCAGTTCCTCTTTCTCCACCTTAGACCTGTTTATTTTTCAATGAAGCTTGTTTTCTGGCGAACAATCTGCAACCTGTCCACTTTGTCCACCACCTGGTTAATGCATGTCAGTCCCAAATTCACCAGGTTGGGGATAGCTGGGGATTGCTCCAGCACCGAGACTTATGTTTTTTTGAAATGTCCTTTTTATAGTGTAATCCAACTGTAGTAAATAATACCAAATTATAATGCGATATGCCAAACACAGTAACAACAAAGTCTCCAATGGAGACGTTATTGGGCCCGCTCTAGCAAGTCGATGAACAACGGGAGGGCCTTTACTTTACTTTTTATAATGTGTTGTAATTAAGTATCATGGATAAAGCAAAAAATAATATACGGAGGGGGATGAGATGTGAGGCTGACGGTGATGGGAAACCTTTAGAAAAAAAAAAGAAGAAGAAAGCGGTCCAGAAAGGAGAGGGAACTGCCTTGCACCCCCAAACCTTTAGTTATGCTGTGGCCACCCCAAAATAAAGCACTGTTGTGGCAGTGGGAGGGGCTGCAGAGGTGAGCGAGGATTGGGTCTGGGAGTTTAGGCAGGTTCTGGAGGTCATGACCAAGGGTGGACATTCCTGAGAGAAAGGACATTGGGCAGGGATGGACATGTTCCACAGCGCCCTTTTGCGGTGACCTAGAGGAAGTGGCGCGTCTCGGGTTCATACAGTAGATTTCTAGTGCTGTGTTCAGCTTAAGGACCAAGCCTCAGGCAATAGAGCAGGAGAAAACTGGGTAGAAAAACGCTCCCCTTGCAGCAGTGAAACCGGGTGTGAACCCAGGCACCCCATATAGTTTCCTGAGCACCTACAGGAGTAATTAAGAAAGAATAGCCAGGAATCACCCCTGACATTGCTGGGTGTGGCCCTTAATTAGAAACTAGCAAACACAAACCATAACTACAGTTTCTTCGTCAGTTGGTTCCTTCACCTTAGGCCAGGGTTACTGAGCTAAATCTTGCTTTGACTTCAGCACCTACACATGGAATAGAGAAAGGGCACTTATTGAAATGTGGGGTGATGAGGTATGGGGTGACCGAGACAGGAAACCTTTCAGAGGAGGTTCTTTGAGATAGAATATGAGGGAGGCAATGCTCTGTGTTCAACACAGGTCAATTCCCTGCATTATGTAGGGTCTCTGAGCGCCTGCAGAAATTCTGCTGTGGACACCTACCCCCCCTCCCCAATAAAAAACCCAGAGTAACTTGACCAGTGAGTCAGTATGCTAGATGGGGAACGGACGAGTATCACGTTTATGGTCCCCCAAACCCCACCTGGAATTGCAAATTCTGACACCCAAAATAGAAGCCAGAAACACTTGCAGGGCCAGTCAGTGTGGAGGGCTGCGGAGGGCGGCAAGCATCTGGCTGGGGGAGCCACACAGAGCAATGCTAAGGGGTTGGTCCTGCCAGTCGTTAAATATTCCTGTTGGTGAGCAGGGGACTATATGGGGTGCCAGAGTTCTGAACCCATGCAAAGCAAGCGCCTTACCCATTGTTATCCCACTATCGTCCCAGGCAGCGTCCTTGATCTTTAAAGACCCCCAACACTGAAGCAAACCCAAGGGTTGGAAATCTTAAGGGTGGGAAACTCGAGCAACCGCAGTTCAGCCTAGGAGCCACGGGATGGCGCTGTGGGGCGTTTCCTTCCCTCCTGGGCTCTATCCCTGCACCCCATTTGTTCCCCCGGGAGCCAGCAATGTTCTGAGCTGATTCCTGGCCATTCTTTCCTTAATTACTCCTGTAGGTGCTCAGGGAACTATAGGGGGTGCCTGGGTTCGCACCCGGTTTCACTGCTGCAAGGGGAGCGCTTTTCTACCCACTTTTCTCCTGCTCTATTGCCTGAGGCTTGATCCTTAATCATTGAACAAAACCCAGCGCTGGAAATCTTCCTAGTATACCCGGGACGCGTCACTTCCTCTCCTCTCAGCTTCTCCACTGTGTGCCTGGTGACCTTGTGCTCGGCTTCAGCAGAGAAATAGACATGAAACTTCAGAGTGCAGCGAGAGCTTGCGACAGATTGAGAGGTAGTGTGGTAGACTAAATCATTTATGGGCTGGAGAAAAGGTGGACCACAGGAAAAAGTTGAGCTTTCAAAGACAAGTGGAATGCATGACCATGAGCTAATCTATACACTATTCACAATAGCCAGAAGCTGGAAACAACCCAAGTGCCCAAAAACAAACAACTGGTTAAAGAAACTTTGGTACATCTACAAAATGGAATACTACGCAGCTGTTAGGAAAGATGAAATCATGACATTTGCTTATAGGTGGATGGTCATGGATAGTATCATGCTAAGTGAAATGAGTCAGAGAGAGAGGGACAGACGTAGAATGACCACATTCATTTGTGGAATAAAAAATAACATATTATGAGACTGACCCCCAAGGACAGTAGAGGTAAGGGCCAGAAATATTGCTTAATAGTTGGAAACCTTCCTTAGGAGCTGGAGGAAAAGGCAGCTGGGATGGATTGGGGATCCCTGAGTTAATGACGGATGGATCACTCAGGATGAGACATGTGTACTGAAAGTCCTTAAAAGACCAAATGTGATGTCCCGTCAGTATGTATATTGCAAAATCATAATGCCCAAAAGTGGAGAAAGATTATGAGGAAAATTGCCACAGAAGCAGTGGGAGGGCTGGGTGGGATACTGGGGACACTGGTGGTTGAAAATGTGCACTGGTGGAGGGATGGGAGTTCTATCATTGTAGGACTGAAATTCAAACATGAAAGTTTTGTGACTGTATCTCATGGTGATTTAATTAGAAAATTATAATGTTTAATCCTTCTTTTCTTATCTCAGTGGATATTTGGTTGTTCCCACAATAAATCCTGAGAGAAAAGCGATTACTCTCCAAAAGGCTGTCAGAGCTATTTGATCAGAG
>JAOXYA010060477.1:0-11895 GCA_028565675.1 Sorex palustris | reverse complement strand
GTAACAACAAAATCTCCAATGGAGATGTTACTGGGCCCGCTCGAGCAAATCGATGATCAACGGGGGGCCTTTACTTTTACTTTTATTTTTACTAAAACTCTGAGTTACAAACTTTTTTTACTAAATAGTTGCTTCAGACATACAGTGTTCCAATGCCAATCCCACCACCAATGTCCCCTTCCTTCCACTAAAGCCCCCAAGTTTCCTTTAACCCCAAAGCCTGCCCCTTTGTCAGGCACATAGCAAGATTATTTCACATTACATGCTCCAACAAAACTTAAAGGAAACTTGAAGGAAAGATAAATGGAATTATCAGAAAATAAATCAATAAAAGTCCACCTGTGATGATTGGTAGCGATATGGTTTAACCTATGTAAATAAATTCAAATCATTCAATACAATACAGTGTACAGTCTATTCTCATTTATGTAACTAAGTTTTAAATTATAGCATCTAAAATATTTTATATTTTTAAAGGATTGAATGAAAAGAGTCTGCTTCCATTTCTTTGATTCTGTTGTTATTTCCCTTTTACAGAGTGCAGGTCTTAATCATCCTAATAATTATTCTGATTTTTTTTTAGATATAAAGCTATTTATTACAGGATATTGACTCAAACAAGCATAGACTGAAGACCTGTCCCACTGCAATTTGAAGAACCAGGGTAGAAGGTGTCATAGTTCAAAAGTTTTGAGACAAGAGAGTTAATATATTTTACATACATATATATATTTTTTTACTTGAGCATGCAGTCCTGAGACTCAGGATCATAAAGAGCAAGAGATCAATGCCCATTTACTAAGCAAATATTAAAATAAAAATTTTTTCCATCTTTTTCTTCCACTGAAGACCTCAGCAGACTGGATGATGTTACACTGGGAAGAACTATTCTTTCAGTTCACCAATTCAGTGGGCTGGAGCGATAGCACAGTGGTAGGGCATTTGCCTTGCACGCAGCCAGCCTGGTCGAGCCGGGTTCGATTCCTCTGCCCCTCTTGGAGAGTCTGGCAAGCTACTGAGAGTACCTCGCCCACAGGGCAAAGCCTGGCAAGCTACCCATGGCGTATTCAATATGCCAAACACGGTAACAACAAGTCTCACGATGGAGACGTTACTGGGCCCGCTCAAGCAAATTGATGAACAATGGGAGGATTGTGATCATCACACCAATTCAGTATCAACAAGTTCTAAACAAAACAACGAAGAGGAAAAAATTCTCACACTCATAAATGACATTAAACCAGTTATATGTACAGTCTGTGGCAGAGTGAAAATGACACAAAAAGCTAACCATCACAAGTTTATTCCTTGTGTACTTGGCACACAAACCCATTCCTAGAAACACACATAATCTCATAACAAAGATAATAGCAAGTTGAAAATTCCTATAAACATGATACAAATTAGCTACATAAAATTAAAATGTTCGATCATCTTCCCCAGTAGAAGTAAATGTTTGACGGTACTTAATAATTCATAACATTTCATAATTTATGATAAAAATTAAGAGCACTTAAATACTACAATATAAAATCACATATTATGCTACATTATGTATAAGAAATGTTAAAAATAAAATGTTTAATTGCCCACACACACCTACCATTTATTCTTACCATACTACAAGGAAGTAGTCAATTTCAGTTAATGACAATTTCAGTCTCCACTTGTAACTTACATTTTCAAGCATCTCTTTCCACAACTTGTGTGTTTCCTTGCTTTTAGCAGCATATCATTTGAACCTGGTTCTTTATCTGATAGGGTGATCCAAATATTTATTTCTAATAAAGAGTGTTATATAACCCCTCTCTCGCTATCAGCAGAAAATAAAGGTCTATCATCGTTCTCCTCTTCAAACTACATCCAAGAGATTTTAAGCAAATTCTTAAAGAAGTTACATCTGGCATACTCAGACTCTCCAAATAAAGCTGCAGATTAAACGTGATCTACTAGATAATTACACTTCTCTATAAGTAAAGGTGAGGTCTCTAAAGATCTGCCAATTTTTTATTTGCAGAGATTTTCTTTTTTTAGATCACATATATATGTATATATTATTGAATCACCATGAGATACAGTTATAAAACTTTCATGTTTGAGTTTCAGTCATACAATGATCGAATGCCCATCCTTCTACCAGTGCACATTCTCCACTACCAATGTCCCCAGTATATCCCCCCCTTCCCAGCCCTCCCCCTTCCTCTATGGCTGCAATTTCCCTCATACTCTCTCTCTACTTTGGGGCATTATGGTTTGCAATATAGATACTGAGGCTATCACGTTTGGTCCTTTATCTACTTTTAGTATTCTTACTGCCCCATATTGTATCGTGACCAAACTTACCCATCCTAACATACTGATATTACCTCCCTTCACTATTGCCAACTCTGCCTAGTGTCCAATTCTTTGTTCAAGCTTTCAATTACAATTTCACTTTTTGTTCCTGAGATTTCTTAGGATTTCTTATTTTTACTTCCAGTCCTCACTCAAAGATCCTGAGCTTTTCTCGAGTAGTTCTTCTATGATGATTTCACTGTTGCAAACTTATTGACTAGTAATCCATACTTTTTCTGAGGCCTTTATCCATTTCACCTTGCCCTTAGGAACTAGAAATTTTCATTACTCACTTCCCAAATGATTGAGAAAAAGTTCATGGACATAGACATATCAGAACCAATTTTTGAATATAAGCAGAGACTAGAGCAGAAG
This sequence comes from Sorex palustris, assembly GCA_028565675.1. Classification (NCBI taxonomy): domain Eukaryota; kingdom Metazoa; phylum Chordata; class Mammalia; order Eulipotyphla; family Soricidae; genus Sorex; species Sorex palustris. Next base: position 9,186 of record JAOXYA010060477.1, on the reverse strand, counting down.
AACATCAACTGATGAGTCTCTGAATCTGCACAGTGCCATACTCCCTACCTCCACAAGTAGCATATGGGGGATGGATTATTTTATTTGGTAGTGTGTCACTTGCAGTTCAAATTACATCAAATATTAATCCACCTCATCCCCATCCCAATATGAGAGCATGCTAAAATAGATTGAGAGGTATGATTTAGGGATTTTCCTAAGTGGGGGGAGGGAATGCAATTTCTGTGGTATTTCTCACTCTCCCACACCCTAATCATAGTGTAATAAGATTATTTAACTGCAATCTATCCCAATATTCTTTTTTTTCCAAGTCTGTTATAAATTTTTCAAATTGCTTGGAGCTAAATTGTCTTTAATTGTAACTAGCCTATAAGTGAAGGAACTGAACCTTGGGAATAAACCGGCTTGATCAACAGCACAAGAAGAATGCCAACAACTTCTCATTGAAGCTTACATCCCTCCTTCTGCCAGGGGCTCCTAGGCTTTATTCCAGATGTTAATCTCCGAGGAACCCAGTAGTTCCCTTAGGGTCTCAACACCATCCTCAAAATATGTTTGACTCATTCACTTTCACAGGGGTTCCTAATTATCTGATTTTCTTCAGTACTCATAGATTTCTTGCCAGTGGAATCAGGACAAAAATAAATTTCATTCATTCATTCTCTCAGTTCCAGGGAATTCATGACATTTGCAGAGCTGCCAAGAAAATGAAGCCAGACACTTACTACACAAAGACATGTTAGCACCTAAACAGAATCAGTCCTAGCTTCACTTCCCAACCCCACCAAGATATTCTTTTTAATATTTTTTTATATTTAAGCACCATAATTTATAACTCAGTCCATGGTAGATAGTCAGACATACAGTGTTCCAACACCAATCCCACAGATGTCAACATCTCTCCACCATTGTCCCCTGGTTCCTTAATCCTGCTTCCTTAACAAACACATTTTTAAGATTAATTGTTACCACTTGTATCTCATGCTTCAGTATAGAAAAGACTGTGGTTTAGATGTATACCATACATTTGCAAACTTTATCCCACTGATGTTGAATTCTGCTGAGGGACAGAATTTTAGACAGCAGAGCTAGTTTTTATAGTGACAGTTCAGGTATCAGCTGTCAGCATAGAAATAATTTCTGCAGGTTGCTAACCTGTATGGCCATGGAGTTAGACATTGTCAGAAAATAGCTGGGATGTTGAGTGTGGATACCATGATGTTTTCATTCGTATGAGAGAACTAAACCCAGAGAAAGACAGTACAAGCAAGCTCCAGTGGTGAGTGAGCAAGCAAGGCAGAAACAGGATGTAGGTCACATAATAGAGACCAAGGACACCATGCTTCTCTCTCTCCTGCATCCTCCTCATTCAAGCCGAAGGGGATTTCTCTTCTGAGGGCCTGATTTTGTTTGACATTCATTAGGCACTTAATTACATATTGCTTGTGGTACCGATAAATGAGCTAAATACCAGCTATCAGATATGAGATGAATATTGTCCTTCAACCAAAATTGGATTGAGGGAGCCCTATTAAAACAGCAGGTATTCGAATAACCATAAAAGGAAAGGATGGCTAATATTTATTGAAAACACTTAACTCGGCATCACTTTACCTATTCCACATAGGAACTTTAGGATCATAAATAACATCATCATTCCTGCTTTAGAGATGAGGGAATGGACGTTTGGAAAGGCGGGCTTCCCTTATGGATAGGGCTCGAAAAGAGAGACTGAATGGGAAAGTAAGGTCATAATCCCATCACACAATGATACTGTCTCTCAAATATTGCACAAATTGAGGACAGAGTTCGCTTTTCAGAAACTCAGAATGCCTGACCTGGGCTAATCAAGCGATGAATGCGGTGGGCACGGGGAATGAACCAGAGAGTCCCACAAACACAGCTGAGTAAACCAGTACCAGGGAGCTGAACCACAGTCTCCTAACTTGGGGTGATGAAGTCACCTCCTTCAAACTTAGGGTTATCACACACAAGGCCTACACCTTATCTCTTTGCCCTCTGCAGTGCCAGGACTTGAACCTGGATCTGATACATATAAGGCGAGTGTATGTGTTTGTATGCATGTGTGTGTGTGTGTGTGTGTGTGTGTGTGTGTGTCCATCTGTGTGTTTTTCCATAACTTGTCATAATTAGATTGGATGTCTTTCCAGGAAAGCATGTTGACTGCTCTCAAATGATCTTACTTGTCCCAGACTATGCATATACCATACCTCTTTTTCTGATTATAGTATTCAGTGATATTCAGATAATTTGTCATCTTAGGAAAAGAGAAAGGATCTATGGAAATGAGCATCCTAATGCTTACCATCTCTCTCTCTCTCTCTCTCTCTCTCTCTCTCTCTCTCTTTTTGCTTTTTGGTCACACCCGGCGATGCTCAGGGGTTACTCCTGGCTCATGAACTCAGGAATTGCTCCTGGTGGTGCTCAGGGGACCATATGGGGTGATGGGAATCGAACCTGTGTCGGTCATGTTGGCTGTGTGCAAGGCAAACGCCCTACCTACTGTGCTATCGCTCCAGCCCCCCTAATGCTTACCATCTCTTTCAAGGACAATTTTGTTTTTTTCTCATCTAGGTTCTAAACCTTGGCACTATGCTTGGTCCCTAACCTCTTTTTCTCTAATGCCCATGACCAATTAATTCACCAGCTAATCTGAGTAATTTTAAAGAAAACAAGTGCAAATTCTTTGGTTTAAAATTTCTTCGGAGGTTGACCACTTTTTAGCACCTCTTCTACTACCACTGGTTCAAATTGTCTCTGTCTCTTCCAGTCCCTGCGCTCGCAAACCGAAGCCTAAGGAGGGACCTTTGAAGACACAGCGGGGTGAAAATCCCGGCTCTAAGCTCTTCAAGGACTCACAAGCTCATTACAATACAAGTGGTTGTCTAGCTCTTGGGGACTCCCCTCAGCCTGTGTCCTATGTCACCTCCTACTTCTCTCACCTTGACCCCTGCTGTTGTCTGCCTTATTTCCTGCTCCAATGAAGTAGCTGCTCTTTGGGGAGAGTTTTGATCACATCTGCCAGGGCTGAGGGCTATTCCAGTGGCTTGATGCTTTGGGGGTCACTCCTGGAGGTGCTGGGGGGCCCCTCCGGTGCTGGGCATTGAGCCTGGAGCTCCTGCACTGCCAAGCTGGCACTCCAGCCCCTTAGGCTGCCATCTGCCCCACCCTGACTAATGCCAGCCTCTCCTGAGGGTCCTTTGCTCCGTGGTCCTCACTGCCTGGAAGCCGTCCCCTCTCGGCTCTCTTGCATCCTTCCCTCCCACATCTCCCCTCACTATTTCCTCCCTCCTCATCTGTCACGTGAAAACTTACTGTTCAGTGAGACTCATCTCCCTCATTGGGAGCAAATGCTTCTGTCCCACAGATTCCTGGAAACAGAATGCCTCCTCCCAGTGTGCAGTTGTTTCCTTTTACACGTCCTTTGGAACTGTCCTCCTCCTCCTTCTCCTCCCACCCACACCCGCCCCCGAGATCCTTCGTATTCTCCAGCCTCTCTTCGGAAGCGTTGGAGCGTCTGTCCTCTGCTTGGCATCTGGGTCCCCCGGGAGCCCTGGAGGAGCCGCAGGCCCCGGGCAGCTGGTCTGATCCCCGCAGGCTCCGCCAGGCTGTGAATTCAAGGGTGACCTTGGGGCAGAGCAGAGTTGTCATTAAACCGTTTAATTGATGAGAGCCTCTCCTCTTTCCACGCCAGTCACTTAGATTTCTCCCCAAATGTCTGGCGTGTGGTTGTAAATACTCAAGTCCACAAAGACAAGTGGCAGAGACGATGGGATTTCTTGTAGGGATTTAGCAATTTTTCAGAACGGGCCTTGCAACTGGAATGCGTTGTAGAAGTCCTGGGGTTTTACTCATGGAATAAAATTCCTGCTCATGTGTATTTTACTATATATATATTATATATATATATGTATGTATATATATATAATATATATAGTTGGGCCGCACTGGGCAATGGCTGCTTGCAGTGGTCTGGGGGGCCCAATGGGGGCCAGCCACATGAGGAACAAGCTCAGAGTGCCTATGCTTTCTCTCCAACCCATTCCTGTGCACTTTGGTTTTTATTGTAGTTTTCTCTTTTGGCCACACCCGGCAATGCTCAGGGATTACTCATGACCCAGTGCTCAGGGACCCCTCCTGATGAAGCTCAGGAGCCATACGCAGTGCTGGGATAGAACTTGGGTGGCTGTGGGCTTAATTTGGTGCTAATGATCCGCCTGACAGTCTGAAGTCTCCGGGTCACAGTTTGCCCCCCACCCCAGTGTCCCTTGTCCTTTAACATGACATGTGCCTGGTGCCCTACCTGCTGTACCGTCTCTTTGGTCCTGTTGCTTTTTATAAAATAGTGAAAGCACTCTGGTTTACCCTGAATACCATATGTACATTTTTTTTTTCTTTTTGGGTCACACCTGGCGATGCACAGGGATTACTCCTGCCTCATGCACTCAGGACTTAATGCTGGAGGTGCTTGGGGGATTATATGGGATGCTGGGAATAGAACCCGGGTCAGCTGTGTGCAAGGCAAACTCCCTCCCCGCTGTGCTATTGCTCCAAACCCTATATGTACATTTTTGAGGGAGGCTACACCTTGCAGTGCTTGGGGGTTAGTCCTAGCGAAATGCTCGGGGGACCAGAAGGTGCCTGGGATGAAACCTCGGTCCCGTGCCTGCTAGCTCTTGAAGCATCTCCTGGGCCCCATCGGCTACTGTTTTAAGGACACAATCTGGATACTGATTGGCGGTAAAAAAAAATGGTGCTTTGCACCATTTCCTGGATCACGAGGCTAACAGGGATAGAAAACCTGGAATCCTACTCTTTTGGGAGTTTTGAATTTGAAGAGCTCATGTGCTTAGTCCCTTAATTTTACTGAAAGGACAGGAGAAGGCTGGAGAGGGTGAATGGTTGACTCGGGTCAGACAGCCAGTGGTGGACCTGGTGGTTTTCCTTTTCTTCTCTCTCTCTCTCTCTCTCTCTCTCTCTTTCTCTCTCTCTCTCTCTCTCGCTCTCTTTCTTTCTCATCCATTGTTTTATTGGTTTGGTGGGGCCCAGGAGACCATATGGGATGCCAGGGAATGAACCCAGTCGGCCGCATATAAGGCAAGTGCCCTACCCGCTGTACAATCACTCTGGCCTCTCCTGGTGGTTTTTTTGACTCCCACATAGTGCTCAGTGAGCAGTGCCTAGGAACTCAGCTCTGTGAAATGGCAGTGAAGCCCTCAATAAGGCCTGTTCCTGCCAGTGGTCCTGCCCTGCTGCTGTTTATTTAGATGTAGTGATGGGCTCTGCTCATATTTCTCTCGGCCTGGGGATAAGGGTCACCCTATTAGGGTGCTTAATTCTGTGCTAATGACCCACCTTTCATTCTGAAGTCTCCGGGTCACAGTACCCCCCCCCCCACCAATTCAGTGGTGTGTGTCCTTTTCGGCGTTCCACGTGGCACATGCCCCAGCGCCTCCCACTTCCTGGTGTTGTCTAATCGCCTCTCCTCCCTAATGAAGCCTGACCCTGCCCCACGCTAATTGAACTCCGTCCTTCATTCAGGCTGTGTTATTAAACAAGCAGTCACAGTGTTTGGGCTCCCTGATATAGGAGCACTGATGTTTGCTTAACATGAGAAACCTATTAGTAATCCTTTGAAAAGGTGATGAGTGGAGGGTCTGCGGGTGAGGAAACTGAACCCCGGAGTTCCTGGGGTGTTGACTCTCAAGATCCCGGATGTTGCAAAAGTCATGGTTTAATTTCAGACTCTTTTATAGCACAGCGGGTAGGGCGTTTGCTTTGCACGCAGCTGACCCAGGTTCCATTCTTCTGTCCCTCTTGGAGAGCCCGGCAAGCTACCAAGAGTATCATGCCCACACGGAGAACCTGGCAAACTCCCCGTGGCTTTTTTTATTTCACAAAAACAGTAATGGCAAGTCTCACAATGGAGACATTACTGGTGCCCGCTCGAGCAAATCGATGAACAACGGGAGGACAGTGCTACAGGGCTATAGTTTTGGTTTTAGGGCTGCACCCTACTGTGCTCAGGTCTTACTCCTGGCTGTGCCATGCTGTGGGGTCCTATGGGGTTCCAGAGACTGACTCTGACTTGACCTTGTCTGTTGGACTCTAGCTGGCTTTGGCTCAGGTTCAGGGGTCTAACCTGAAACCGGTGTTGGCCCTGAACTGCACCAGCTCCTGAGCGTGTCGTGGGTTGAGGGTGGAAAAATTGGAGCTTGAGAGTGCCAGAGTCAGAAAGAGAGGGACAGACATAGAAAGATTGCAGTCATTTGTGGAATATAAAGTAACAGAATGGGAGACTAACACCCAAGGGTAGTAGAGCTAAGGGCCAGGAGGATCGCTCTACGGCTTGGGAGCCGGCCTCACATGCTGGGGGAAAAGGCAGCTGGGATAGAGAAGGGACCACCAGGTAAATGATGCTTAGATGGTCTGCTCAGGATGGGAGATGCGTGCTGAACGTACACTATAGACCAAACATGATGGCCACTCAATTCTTGCTTTGCTGATGACCATAACACCCTAAAGGAGAGAGAGAGTGAAAGGGAATGTCCTGTCACAGAGGTGGAGGGGGGAAGGCGGTGAGGGCGGGGAAGGGGGAATGAGAGGGATACTGGGAACATTGATAGTGTAGAACAGGCACTGGTGGAGGGATGGGTGCTCGATCATTGTATGACTAAATGTAAGCACGAAAGTTTCTAAGTCTGTAACTGTACCTCATGGTGATTCATTAACAATGACAATAATAATAATAATAACAATATAATAATGGGCTGGAGCAATAGCACAGTGGGTAGGGCCTTTGCCTTGCACGCAGCCCATGTGACCGACCTGAGTTCGATTCCTTCGCCCCTTTCGGAGAGCCCAGCAAGCTACCGAGAGTATCTCGCCCGCAGGGCAGAGCCTGGCATGCTCCCTGGGACGTATTTATTCGATATGCCAAACACAGTAACAACAAGTCTCACGATGGAGACGTTACTGGGCCCGCTCGAGCAAATCGATGAACAACGGGAGGACAGTGACAATGACAGTGAATAATAATAAAATTTAAAAAAGAAAGTGCCAGAGGTTTATGACGCTTTCCTTACCTGGGCAGCAGCGTGAGGAATGCACCTGCGGGGCCCCTGGCGTCCTAACGCCGGTCCCACGCTGCCTTTGTCCCTCGTGATATCCAGGACAGTGAGTGCTCCCCACCCACCGTCCGTGTCCTGGGCCGGGTCCAGCGTCCCTAAATGCCTGTCACCTGTGTTCCAGTGGCGGCTGCCCTGCCGCCCGCCCCTCCCTGCTGGCTCCCGCTGCCGTGGTCGCCTTGGCTGTCCTGGACCATCAGCCACGCGGCGACCGCCATCACCGCCCCTCGAGGAGAAGGGCACAATATTAAGGTCGAGAGGGGGAAGAGGCCTTGGAACTGAAGCTGCCTTCACAACCCCTTAGCCCTTTCCACGGCTTCTCGGGCTGGCGACCTCTCATGGGGTGAGAGTTAAAGCCCCAAGGTGTGTTTACCCCACCTGGCAGCTGGCCTCTCCCCCGCCACGCCCCCCCCCTCCCAGCACCCCTGTGTCTCCTGCTGAGCTGATTGTCACAGTCTGTCACCCTCAGTCCCAGCCACTGTCCCTCTGAAACACTGTGTCCAAGCGTCTGGGCATGTAGCGTTCTGCATGTCCCTCCAGAACCCCCTGACCGCCCCCACCCCGACAAAGCCCTGCATGCTGCACCATCTCACAGTTCCCATTGCCCGGCACCCCCTCCAGCATCTCTGACTGCGGCCCCTGGAGCCCTCCAGCACAGTTGGGGGGACCCCCACAGTAATGATTGGAGAAATCTCCTTTTGCTCCTCCTTCTCATTCTCCCCCATTCTCCCTTTTCTCTTCCTCTTATTTTTCCTCATTTTCTCCTCTTCCTCCTCCTCTTCCTTCTCCTTTTTTCATTCTCCGCAAAAAAAAAAAAAAGAATGTCCTTTCACTTCTGCAGGCCACACTTTTCTGCTTACCCAAGGACAAGCCCTCCGATGGCAGGTCGCCATCTCCCCAGCCTCTGCTTCTGTCAGGAGGACAGCAGGAAAACCTGGAAGAAAAGGCAAAGTCAAGGGGCTGGAGCAATAGCACAGCGGGTGGGGCGTTTGCCTTGTATGCGGCCGACCCAGGTTCAATTCCCAGCATCCCATATGGTCCCCCGAGCCATAAAATTCCTGAGTGCATAAGTCAGGAGTAACCCCTGTTCATCGCCGGGTGTGCCCCCCAAATAAATAAAATTTTAAAAAATGGGGGCAAAGTCAGGAGCACAGAGAGAGGGTGCAATGTCCCTCCACTGCCATGAGGTGCCCACACATCTGTCTGGCAACAACCTTACAAAGGGCAAAGTGGGTTCAGAGTCAATGGGCTGGGACCAGAGCCATAGTACAGCTAACGCGAGTTCAATCCCCACACCCTTTAAAGTCCCCAAGCAGCCAGAAGTGATCCCTGACCACAGAGCTAGGAGGAAGCCCTGAGCACTACCAGCGAGGCCCCCAAAACAAAACTAAATGGGACCACAGTAATGAGGAGGGACCCAGATTCTATCTCTGGTATCTCATAGGGTCCCTGAGCATCTCCAGGAGTGCAGAGGCAGGAGGAAGCCTTGAACATCGCTGAGTGTGGCCCCAAAACTAAAACCAAAGAGTAAAGCGACAGTTCTCAAAACTGGGATAAAGAACTAGAGTCAGGGACCAGAGCGATAGTACACCAGGAAGAGCGTTTGCCTGACACGCAGCCAACCCCGGTTCCATCTCCAGCATCTCATAGGGTTCCCAAGCACTGCCAGGAGTGATTCCCGAGTGCAGAGCCAGGAGGAATCCCCGAGCATCGCCGGATGAGACCCAAAAACCTTCAAAAGAAAAAAAGCTAGAGGCAGGGGCCAGTGCGATAGTCCAGATGCGAGGGCATTTGCCTTGCACGCAGAAGACCTGGGTTCAATCCCCAGCATCCCACCAAGATTGATCCCTGAGCTCAGAGCCAGGAGTAACCCCTGAGCATCGCTGGTGTGATCCCAAAAGCCAAAAAATGATAAATAAAAGAACAACTAGGGCTGGAGCGATAGCACAGCGGGTAGGGCATTTGCCTTGCACGCAGTCAACATGGCCAACACAGGTTCGATTCCCAGCATCCCATATGGTCCCCCGAGCACCGCCAG
>JAOXYA010060463.1:0-24305 GCA_028565675.1 Sorex palustris | reverse complement strand
AAAAATGGAAGGGAATATTCTATGCTACTATTCTTATAGTGAGCTAATTAACATTTGTAGTTAAAATAACTATTCTGCAGTTGAATTTTCCCCAGAGCTAAGGAGACCTCTGAGTCCTCCAACCTATTGATGTTCCTACTAAGTACATGAGCCCTTCTTACCTATCTACCTACAGATGTCAGGATGAATTAAATAGTGAAGACATGACATTTATATTAGCTCTGTTCCTGAGACCTTCCTCATCTTCCCACGATCTCCTGAGCCCACATACTTAGTTGGTGAGTAGCCTGTTGGTTAGGAGGGACATCCGGAACTGTCCATGACCATCCTCATTTTCAGGTCCAGGAAATGGACCCATTTTACTCCAATCAATCTTAAGATACTCTTCAGTTAGGAAGAGTCACATTACCATGTCTCACCAACAAAGCCTCTGCTTTCTCTTATCTAACCCAGAATAAGAGTTCCATTTTTTGCAAGTGCTGGTCTAGGATAGGACACTGAGTTCATTTCAAATATTCAACATGCCCTGGTACCTAAGGTAGGTCCTTTTCATGTTCCAGAACAACACCCACTAAGGATTAAAGCACAGTGGGAATTCAATACTGTCCTGTGTATGTGTGTGTGTGTGTGGGGGGGGGGCAGGAGTCTATGGAGACAGAGGGGAAACTGCCTGCTTGCAAAGCATGGAATTTGGCTTATTTCCAAATCAACTTCCTCTAAACAGGCTTTAGTTTTGATTCCTATGAGATGTAGGTTAAAGGACAGAAAATAGGTTTTTTTCAGAATAAAAAGATTTTACCTAGATTTTTTTCTTGCCTGAGAATAAATATAATTTAGAGATCTTCATAGTTTTGCAAGCTGTTTATTTTTGCACAATCCAAACCAAACGTTACTAGGCTTCCATACATTTACTCTGGCTGACATTATTGAGAGAGTACATTCCAAACACTGAGGAATACGGTACTTTGTATACTAAATCTCAACTCTATGCCCCTCTGAGGGGTATTCTTTTAATTTGACAGCAATTCAAAAATCCACAAGATGTTATTATATCATCGAAAGTCCACAAGTTATTAAAAAATCCAAAAGATAAACCAATAATCTAGACTCTGATTTTGAGAGAACAATATTTTTCTACTTTTCTCACTTCAAATCATTTCTGTTAGAAAAATAACAAAACAAACAAACAAAAAAGAAAACAACTGATCAGGATGGAACAATTATGTCACCGGTAGGATACTTGTCTTGTGAACAACCAGCCTGAAGTACATCCCCAGTACCCCATACAGTCGCCTGTGCACCACCAGGAGTGATCCCTAAGCACAGAGCACTGCTGGGCGTGGCCCCCCAAAACCCCCCAAAAACGATGACAAATCACTTATAGGGATATAAATAAATGAACATTAATTCAGTGAGTAGTATACGCCGAGACTTGAATTTCTTTTTCTGTTGAGGTGCATCCCTGGCAATTTCAGGGTAACCGGGCTGTGATGGGGATTGAACCCAGAGTTCTGGCATGTAAAGCATGAGCTTCAGTTCTGCAAGTCATTTTCCTGGTCCATGTCCTTAATTTTTTTTTTTTTTGGCTTTTTGGGTCATACCCGGCGGTGCTGCTCAGGAGTTACTCCTGGCTCTGCATGCAGGAATTACCCCTGGCGGTGCTCAGGGGACCATATGGGATGCTGGGAATCGAACCCGGGTTGGCTGCGTGCAAGGCAAACGCCCTACCCACTGTGCTATTGCTCCAGCCCAAGGCCAGGCCCATCTTTCCCTTACCCCGAGGAAGGTGCGCTCACGAAGCCTAGGGGACAGCTGCCCACTTTCAGCCTGAGGCCGGCGAGGTAGAATTTCTACTGCATGGACAAATATGTAGCCTCGGTGCCAATTTTGGGACTTGGAATGTACCATCATTTCCTCTTTTTATTAGAGGTGGGGGGTGGTTTGGGCCACACCCAACAGTGCTTATGGGCTATTCCTGGCTCTGTGCTCACTGGGATCATATTCAGTGAGATTCAAACTGGGGTCAGCAAGATGTAAAGCAAGCATTTTAGCCCCTGTCCTATCTCTCCAGCCCAATTGTCCACTCTTCCTTTTTATTGGGCAGGGTAAGCCGTAACAGCTCCCACAATAGCACATCTTTTTTTGGGGGGACGAGGGGCAGACATCCTGTGGTACTCTCAGGGTGTACTCCTGGCCTTGTGCTCAGAAACCACCCAGGGGACCATATGGAGTACCAGGGATGAAACCTGGATTGGCTGTGTGCAAGGCAAATGCCTACCTGCTGTACTGTCACTCCAGCCCACTTCTTTGACTTTCTCGTTTATGCCCACATCCAGTGATATTAAGGAATTATTATCTGTGTTGAGAGATCACGTCTAGAGATGCTCAGGGGAACATATGTGGTACCAGGGTTCGAACCAGCTCAGCTGCATGCAAGGCAAGTACCTTATCCCCTGTACTGGCTCTCTCTAGCCCTGACATTAAGAAAACGATCATCCTTTAAAAATTCTTTCTTCTTTTGTTCTGGGTCACATCCAGCTGTGCTCAGGGATCATTCCTGGCTGTTATTCGGGGACCATGTATGTTGCTAGGGCTCGAACTGGCTGGCAGCCTACAAGGAAAGCGCCCTACTTGCTATACTATCGCTCTGGTCCCAGGTATTATTTTCTCCATCAGTACATTTTTGCAGCCAATGGTTCCTTCCCCAACTTGCTCGCTGGTCTCCAGTGAAGCCATCAGCTGTCCTGCGGCATCGGTGGGGAGACAGCCCACTCCTCCTGCCTGTCTACGCGCCTGTGAGCTGGCAGGCACCCTCTCCTATGCACCCTTTTTTCTCCCCTATGGTTTTTGGGCCACACCTGGCAATGCTCAGGGGTTACTCCTGGCTCTGTGCTCAGGAATCACTCCTGGCAGTGCTTAGGGGACTGCATGGGATGCTGAGGATTGAACTTGGGTTAGCAGTGTGCAAGGCAGGCGCCCTCTGGGCTGTCCTCTCGCTCTGGTTTCACTGCCCCCCTCCCTGGGCCCTTTTTCTCAGGCAGAAGTCACTCATGAAGAGGCTCTAGAGTCACACTAGGGTGTGTGACTGTCAACCCCAGGGTGACAACTTGGCTTTGAACTTTCTGAAAGCTTTAGTGACCCTAAAGATGCTGTAGAAACCTCAAAAGCTTCCATGTTCTCATTTGTAACTTGGGGACAACCCTGGTAATTCAAGAACTCGTCCCGTTCCTTCCTTCCTTACCACCTGTCTGTATGACACATCCTATATTTAGACTTCCCACTGCATAAGGTGACTTTTCCCGTATTTCCCATGCTCCTCCCACTGCTAGACCCCTGGTGTCTGGTCCTGTATCCTTTACATGCTCTTTGCCACATCCACACTTCACACAGACAGAACCTGCCCTGTTTTTTTCCTCTGCCTTGGCCTCTTTCTCCTGTTTCCACATAAGCCTGAGATCCGGGCTGTGTGCAGCAGCGGGCCAGGAGAGGGGAGAGGGGAGATCCTGGGGTGGGGGACTCCTGAGAAGCTGAGTTTGCTGAGCCCCACCCGGCCTCCGATTGCCGCATCCTGTCATTAGTTTTCCATCCTTCCTTCCTTGGTCATACCTGGTGATGCTCAAGGCTTATTATGCCAGGCTCTGCACTCAGAATGACTCCTGGAGATGCTCGGGGGATCATATGGGATGTTGGGGATGGAACCCCAGGTAGGCCGCCTGCAAGGTGCCCAGGTAGACAGCCTTCCCCACTGTCCTATGGCTCCGGTGCCCTGCCTTGCTATAGCTTCTGATGGTGCTGAGGGCTGTCTCCCTCGGGCAGGAGCCAGCTGCCCTCCTGGTTAGTGTGGAGGACAGAGCCCTGTCACCAGCTGAGTGGGACCAATTCCCTGACAGGGCTGGTCCTGGAGGGAGGGTGGGGGGGGGTGTGGAGCAGAAGGCGATCACCAGTGACCTCCAGGTAAAGGCTCCCAGTCCCAGTTCATTTCCCAAGATCAGGGTGGGACAGTGAACAGTGGGTCAGGGTCTGGCTGAAGGAACTGGAGCAGGTGAAACTCACATTAAGGGGTGGGGGGTGTTCCTTCATCAGACATGAGCTGCCCTGGGCTCTGGGGATCATCTGTCAGGCGTGGCCGGTGACGAGGCGTGGCCGCAGCTCTCTGCTTCTGGACGCCCTGCGCCACTCAGAAAGTGCCCTCTACAGAAAGGCTGGGTGACACGGGGGCTCGAGGACGGATGACACAGATACTTCTAGTTGTGCAAGGCCAGAAGGGCTGCAGTGTGGGCTGAGAGCTCAAGGTGGGGCCGTGAGCTTCCAGCTAACCCATCTGTCTGGGAAGCAGGGCAAGGGAGGGGTTCATGGGGAGCACAGCCTGACGCATTTACAGCCCTTGCTCTGTCCCTTCAAAGGTGCTTTTTATTTTTTTTTGTGGGGTGGGGGTTGGGCCACATCTGGCAATGCTCAGGGGTTACTCCTGGCTCTGCACTCAGGAATTACTTTGGCAGTTCTTGGGGGTCCGTATGGGATGCTGGGGATTGAACCCAGTCGGCTGTGTGCAAGGCCAACGCCCTACCTGCTGTACATTTGCTCCGGCCCGCGCAGTGAGCATTTTAAGTAGTGCATCACAGAAGTGCACCCCTCTCGGTGAAAAACGCCTATCCCAGGACAGGCAGGGGTATGCCCTGCTTTGGCAGGGAGGGCTCTGGGAGTGGGGGTGCAACCCACAGGACTCCTCTGAGCCCCACAGCCTCAGTCAGCTTCTCACTGGGGTCAGGCGGCACCTGAGCACTGGAGCAGGTGTTGGCATCGGGGCACTCGTGTCTGGAAGTCGGCGCTGATGAGCACACGGAGAGGCTGGTGCTCTGGGACAGGAGACCTCGGAGATGGGGCGCCTGGTCACTGCCCTGCAGATCCCCATGAGTATCAGGATATGGTCTTCATGGTAGGCCCATATCAGGGTGCCCAGGACTGGCTCCCTCGGCTTCCCCGGCCTGACTGGCACTAGCCAAGCCAAGATGCCTTTTCCCCATGGCCAGTCTTGGAAAGGCCGGATCCGCATTTCACAGCTGGAATGTGCAGGTTGTGAAACTCCGGGAGAAGCTCAAGAGGGCCAAGGCCCAGCATTCCCGGAAGGCGGAGGGAGGCGGCTGGCCGGGGAGACATGAGAGGATCAGGTGACCAGGGGCCTGTCAGTGGTGTGGTGGACGGCAGGGAGAGGGACGGAAGGCAGCTTTTTTTTTTTTTGATCACACCGGCAATGCATAGGGGTTACTCCTGGCTTTGCACTCAGGAATTACTCCTGGCGGTGCTCAGAAGACTATATGGGATGCTGGGAATTGAACCTGGGTCAGCCACATGCAAGGCAAATGCCCTACACACTGCAGTATCGCTCCCACCCCTGTTGCTTTTTTTCTTTCTTCTTCTTCTTCTTCTTCTTCTTCTTCTTCTTCTTCTTTTTTTTTTAAAAAAAGGACTTAAAAACAAACCTTTAATGGTCTCTTTATTCTCACCCAGTGGTGCTCAGGGACTATTCCTGGCTCTATGCTTGGGGTAACTCTTGGTGGGGACCATATGGGCTGCTGAGGTCCTCCCCGACTATGCTACTGCTCCAGCCCCGAGGTAGCTTCTGAACAGGAGAAAAAAGGGTCCCAAGGCAGCCGGTACGAAGGGGCCAACAGGACACAGCTCAAGGCCGCTGGGCCCGACAGCGCATCCTCCTCAGGGTGAGTCCACACCATGGGCCTCTCTCTGCAGGGAAGTTTCCGCCTGGTCACCAGTGCTCCACAGAGGGCTCTGGTCTACTGGCTGGGTGAGGCTGACAGTGAAGGTCACCAGCACCTCAGCAGCAGTCTGTGTCTCTCGCAGGACCCTGAGAACAGAGCTGGTAAGGTCAGACCATGCAACTAGCCAGAGACAAAGGCCATGTCAGCGTCTCCATTCCTCAATTTCCTTTTCTGCAACTGGGGGACCGGAGAAACAGTCCAGCTGTGGCTGACCCGGGTTCTTTCCTTGCCAGCCCCTATGGTCCCCCGAGCCGCAAGGAGTAATTCCTGAGTGCAGAGCCAGAAAGACCCCCCGAGTATCGCTGGGTGTGACCCCAAAACTAAACAAAACGAAGATTAACCCCTTTCCAGAGCGACTAGGGATGGGAGGAATGAAGGTTGCAGAAAGCCCTGGCAGGATGCAGTGCGTGCAGCGAGCTCAGTCTAGGTGCTCTGCCACAGCTGTGGGAAGAGCGAGTTGTGTGACTCGCCCCGGCTGCTGAGGCCCAACTTCTGCCTCTTCTCCTGAAGCGGAGCCACCTCTGGGCCATACTGGACATGAAGGAACAATGCGTCCGCTCGCGGCAGGCCAGGAAGCCTGACGCAGGGAAAAGCGGCCGGGCAGACCCAGCAAGGCCGGTGCTGCCGCCGCCGCCGCCCCCTGGGACAGGAACAAACACTGGAGCCAGCACATTTGGGGGCCACTCTCTCGGCCGTAATTTCTCCGAAACGGGGTCAGGTCCCAGAGAGGGCAGCACAGATATTACGGCTGTGCTTGCTGATCTGAGCGGAGCCCATCACCATCAATTCTGGGGCAGAGAGGGCTGCGGGGAGAGAGACGGAGGGGCTGCCGAGGACGTTGCGCGGCCGGGAAAGGAACCACTTCTCAGCCTCCTGGAGGCAGACTGCACCGGGAATCTCAGCGGAGACCCGGGTGCCTGCCAGACTGCAGGTTCCAGCCCTCGTGGGGTTGACCCGGGCCCTGGGCTCTGGGGGGAAGCAGGACCCCAAAGGGCGGACAATCTTCTACCCATCTGGGGTGGAGTCAACACAGGGCCAGGTGGGGAGGGGTGGCCTCTACACGTGTCCACAGAGAGCCTGTGACCCCGATCCAGGTCCCCAAGGACCGGTCAGGGGGAGGGGTGCGTAGCATTCAGGAACCCGGAGCCAAGCCGTGACGAGGGCAGGCTGCAGCAGCCACAGTGAGATCTCGGGCCTGTGCTGGGCACACGAGAGAGGCATGTGGGACCCGTCTCAGCGGCAAACCCTGCCCTCCTGCCCAGAAACCTGGACCTTCCAGAGGTGGGAGGGACAGCCGGGAAGAGCCTGCCTACAAGTTCCAGACAATGATCGAGTCTTAAACCTTTCGCATCACTCCAAGCGCCCCTACCAGTGCCAACGGAGCCCCAAGGAAGATGCCAAGCCGAGGGCGCGGGAAGGGCGGCCGGGCCAGGGTCCAGGCCCACAGGTGTCGTTCCCACATGCCCTGAGCCCTGGTCTGGCTTGCGGCTGCCGCTGGGAAAGACACAGTGCCTTGGGCCACTCACTCTGCACGCTCTGTGCGGCCAAGGAGGCTTCTCCGGGCACTTGCCCAAAAGCTCCACTCTCATGGTTTTGGGACGACAGACGCACCAGAGGAGCCGCCGTGGGCAGCCCAGTTCCCAGAATAACTCCCTGCTCCGCTCCCCCGAGGGGGCCTCCGCTGGAACCGGACGCGCCGGCTCCTTTCCCGGCAGCTCCTTTCTTTGCTCCCGGGGTAAAACCCCTTCCTGAGAACCCCTCCGAGGTTCATCTCAGGTTCCGGGTCCAAGAAGGCCTCCCTCGCCCAGCCCAGACCCTGCCGCTGCGGTGCTTCTGGGAGCCCCTTCCCAGCGGGTGCCAGTTCCCACACACTGCACCCTACACACTGCATCCGGGGTGCTCAGGCCATTCATTGTTTCAGCCTCTGCACCCCCCTCCCAGCACTCTAGATGGACCCCTGGGCCCAGAGCCTGCCCCGCTCCCCACCCCCGCCACTGGCAGGAGGGACACCCCAGAGCACAGTGACTTTCTCCCGGGCAGTCACTGTGCCGGTCCCAGGCTGCCATGGCAGCAACCGTGCCCAACAGCGGCTGTGGGGCTGAGGAGAGGGTGCCCAGCTCCGGCCCTGCCCAGCCGTCAGTGGCCGAGAAGTCAGCGGGAAGCGGATCTGCCCTCTGGGGTGTCCAGCCTCTCCCCAGGGCTCCGGGGCCCCAGACCAGGCGGGTGGCGGGGGGCTTGCACAGGACTTCCCGTCCTCTCGTGGGCCCCGTGGCGGGGAGGCAGGAAGAAGGCCTCAGCAGCACAGGGCTGGCCAGACAGGGAGGCCCCTGGGGTTGCAGCTATCGGCCGGAGACCAGGCTCCAGGAAGGAAGGAAGGGCAACTCTGGCTGAGGCCAAGATAAGGGGGGCTCCGTGCTCAGCACAATGGACTCCCACAAGGCTGAAAGGCCCCGAGTCAGATTTTGCCCCAACTCGGCCTCCCACCTGCTCTCCCAATCCGGGTAAATATTTACCGGCGTTTACATTCCAGATCTGCTGGGCCTCCACGCAGCCCTTCCCGACGGTCACAGAGACCCTGGCCCGCATGGGTCACGGGCTCGGCTCTGCCTCGTGGGAGCTGGGGGATAGGCACCACAGGACCGAATGCTCCCAGCTCCTGGCTGTTGGGAAGTCCTGGTGACCAGGAGGTAGGGACGGGGGTGGGGGTTGGGGGGACTCACGGGGCCCGGTCGAGGGAGAAGCCGTTCTGCCGCTGAGTGTTGATTGGCGGAAGGACGGGTTTGCTGTTTATCTCAAGTCCTCTCCTGAGGGTCTCGCGGATCTGCTCTGTGTCTGCAATGACACCACCAAGTTGCTTAAGGTCCCTCCCCTCTGGTCTCCCGGCACGACCCCCGTTCCAACTTCCTCCAACACTCCGAAGGTTGGTGCTGAGCCTGTGTCATGCATCAGCATGGCGAGGCGGCTCTGTGCGCTCAGGAAACCTCTGGTCCAAACAGAGCCCAGCAGGGCTGGACATCAGAGGCCCCTCCAAGAACCAGCGCTTGCCCACTCCCCGGGCCTACCCCGAAGAGTATTCTGGAGTGACTACAAGGCCTCTGGCACTCCTTAAGACCACTCGGGCTCTGCTCACTGACACTGAAGTCAGTCAGGGTTCCGAGGGCACTGGCACGAGGAGGCAGGTGTCTCCTCATGTTTTGAGTTTCTAAGCAGTCAACTGGCATCCGGCCTGGTCAGTCCTTCCTGTCAGGTCGGGTCAGGGGGGATGCAGAGGTCACTACCCACCTGGGCCCAGAACACCCTGTTGCCCTGAGGGCCAGGCAAGGGCCTAGGAGTGAGAGGAAGCCCTGAGTGGCATGATTTGTTTGCAAGGGGCTTTGCTCGTCCTCAATATGACGTTTACTAGTTTTTCTTTTTTTAAGCTTTTGGGCCACACTTGGCGATGCTCAGGAGTTACTCCTAGCTCTGTATTCAGGAATTATTCCTGGTGTGCTCAGGGTACCAACCCGGGTTGGTGCTGGGTGTGTGCAAGACAAGTATCTTATCCGCTGTACTATTTCTCCAGCCCCCACAAAACTCACTAGTTTGAGCCCCTATACTGAGATTTTGATCTAAGATTTATCTCTGCAAACACAAAGGGAAACAAAGCAGATTAATACTAACTGCTCAAAGGATGGACTTAGGGTAGATAACAAGATGATCAGTTTCTGGGGGTGGGTGTTCGGGCCACACTCAATGATGGTCAGGATTTACTCCTGGCTCTCCATTCAGGGATCACTCCTGGTAGGGCTCAGAGGACCATATGAGATGCCAGAGATCAAATCCAGGTCAACCACATGCAAGGCAAGCATCCTACCTGCTCTACTGTCTCTCCAGTCCTATGACGATTCATTTTCTAACTGCTTTGTTACAGTGGCATGGATTACTTTTATAATTAAAAAAATAATAATAATGTTTGAAGAGATTGCCTCTCTGAAATTACCCATTTGTCAAACGCAAGGAAATGGTTCTAATAAAACCATTTTTTCCACTTTGACTCTCCTCTGGGCTTAACACACCATTAGAACAAGCAGGGAGGGGAAAAAAAGAGTGTCCAGTATTTTCACTAGGGGCCTAAGCTTGTTTTAAGGTAAATAAGATTTATTTAAGGAGCTGGAAAGACTGTACAGCAGGTACGGGGGGCTTGCCTTGCATGCAAACCACCCTAGTTCAACCCCCAGGACCCCATACAGTGCTCCAAGCACCTCAGGAGTATTCCCTGAGCAGAGCTAGGCGTTAGCCTTGAGTCAGTTGCATATGTCCCCAAAACAAAACAAAAGAAAAAACTTTTCAAAATCAGGAATTAGAGGAGACAAGAGAGAAGAAATAGTGCAAAGGAAAGAAATTATACAACCCAACTGGGATCCTAGCAATTCCAGAGCGAAGAGCACAGGGTTTAAAGTTTTATTTTTTTTTTCCCTGAAAGAAGAAAACCTTTTATTTGTGCTATCACATATGTAGATATATTCAGCCTTTAGGCATCTTCGTCTTAAAAAAAAAAATAGGAAGAGGTAGAGCAATAAAGAAAGGACATGGAAAAAGAGGCCGTGAGTGTGCGTGGATGTGCGAAGGGCGGTTTTCCTGTTGGTCTTAGTAAGGAATGTCCTTTACCGCAGGACAGGACACTCAGAGCCCCTGCCCCAGCCCCACCGGGAATGCAGCAGGGAAGGGGCACCTGGTGCGGGTCTGGGTCACTGTAGGCCCTGCTGGCTCCACACTCAGGCCTCCCTCCCCCAAGGCCCTCCCACCCCCCACCCCGGGTCTGACATGGCTTCGAAGCCAGCACTGGGCCCTGTGTCAACTCTAGGATGGTTCATGCTTGTTCTCCGGTGCTTGGGTGGACTATGGTCTTTTCCTGTCACTGTTCTACGGCTTCCACTCACCTCCGTGACCTGAGGTTACCAGGGGCGAGTCTAGCACACAATGGTTTGGTGGTGCTGCTGGTGGCACACTGGAAAAGCACCACAGGAACCCGGGAGAAACGGGCTGATAAGGCTCCCCAATCCCGCCCTGCTGGAAGGCTTCAACTTGCTGCTAGAAGCACGACCGGAAACAGACACCAAAGGGCCGGACTCTGTGAGAGACCCATCTTCCAGGGCCTGAAAGAGGAAGTGGGGGGGGGGGGGCTTGGCAGTGACGCCCACCTTTGCCTGAGAGCCGCCGGGGCTGCGAGCCGATGCAGATACTCCTGCTGTCCTCGTCGTCTTCGGGCGGCCGGCTCAGGTCATCCCAGGCGCACTTGGCGCTGACGCCGCTCAGATTGGAGCCGTCCGTCTCGATGCCTTTGTCAACTCTCTCCTGCTTGGAAGGAGCCAGAGAACCAGAGTTCCCTCAGCGACCCCCCTCACGCAGCCCCTCGGGGGTGCAGGCAGCACGAGAGGCCCCAGGGAAGCCTCTGCTCGCCTCGCCCAGCCGGGCCTCCCACCAACACCACTTGCTTGTGGGCTTTTGGGGCCTCAATTCTGCCCACCCCAGGCTGGCACGGAGCTGATGCGACTGAGTCAAGGCCATGGGCTGTGAGGAAAGGAAAAGGCCTCCCTGACTTTCCTGGTCATCGGAAAAGCCCCTCAGTCTCTGGGTCTGGGGGCCCAGGACAGGGTGGAAGCTGACCTCTGGTGGGGACCAGAGACCCAGACGGATGCACAGCGGCGGCACCGGCTCCACACCTGCGATTTCCTCTCCCGACGGCAGAGGGTGCTGTCGTGCAGGGAGAAACAGCGGCTCGCGGAGGGGCGCAGACCTGGCGCACAGCCGCCTGGCCTCCGTTTGGCCAAAGCACTCAGGACGGGGACCCCTTCCCAGGCTTCCAACTGAAACGGGGTGCTGGAGGGCAGTGGCCATCTGCAGACCCCACTGGAGGTCCTGCCCTGGGTTGGGCCTGGGCACCGCTGTGCCCCAGCCCTCTGCACATGGCCCCGGGGAAGAGCTGTGCCCACACATTCCTGGCATTTCTGGTGAAACATCGCTCGGTGGTGTGAAAGGGCATCTGGAAGAGAACCAGCTTGTCTCATAAACAGCCATGGGGGCCTCGGGAGGCGGCTGAGTGAACGCCCCGGGGAGAGGCGGCCTCCTGAGTGCCCACCTCACCCCCCGCAAGGCTCCAGGGCCCCCAGACTGGCCAGCGACCAGCAAATCTGGGAAGCGCACAGACGCACGTCAGGCCCTCATCTGCGGCTGCTGTTTGGCAGGTGGACGTGCCCCTGGTGCCTCTTTCCCTCAACCACACCCTCCTTCCTGGTGTCCTTCTGTGCAGAAACAGATTGGCGGCAGGGAGTTGCTTTTCTGCTCCAGGCTTGTGGGCCCTGGTTGACGTGTGGGATGGGGGGTAGGTAGATCCCTCCCCCGCCCCCTTCCTCCCCCCTGCTATACCTTTCCCCTCTAGGGAATGAAGAGCCCAGGATACCTCTAGTCAGTTAGGCCCATTGCCTGATGGAAAGGGCCTCGGGCAGGGACGCAGCTGGCCAGGGGTCGAGCTGGACCACAGGGATAACAGAGAGTCCGGAAATGAACCAGCCATAATCAGGCCTCAGAAAGGCACAAGTGGATGCAAGGACCAGTGTATGGAGCAGAGCAGAGGAGAGCAGAGCCAGCAGAAAGGAAAGCTGGGCCAGGGGGACAGTACAGGGGTTAAGGTGTTTCCCTGCACACAGGCCAACCCTGGTTTGATCCCTAGCACTGCACATACTCATCCGAGCACTGCTGGGAAGATACCCCTGAGCTCAAGCCCCTGAACACTGCCAGATGTGGCCACAAAACCTACCTAGAAAGAAGAAAAAGGGAGGGAAAAAACCCTTAAGTTGACCCTCTGCCTTCTAAGTGCTTGTGTTTTTTTCAGTTTTTATTTGGGGGAGAACCTGCACAGTTAGCTGTGCTCTAGACTCACTCCTGGTTCTGTGCTCAGGTATCACTCTAGGCAGGGTTTAGGAGACCATATGGGCAGCTGGGGACTGAAACTGGGCTGGCCACATACAAGGCAAATGCCCTACCCACTATACTCTCTCTCTGGTCCCAGAGCCCTTGCTTGTTTTATTACTATTTTAATAAGGGGGCAGTGTCAGGAATCAAACCCAGGGCCTCACACATGCTAGGCAAATGCTTTATTGCTGAGCCACATCCCGCAAACGGCCCTTGCCTGCTTGCTTTTACAGACCACTAGGTGCTCTGAACCCTGGTTTCAAGACAGCGTGGAGACCATGGAGAAATGAACTTAGATGGCAGGGGCTGGGCAGGTTACAGGTACTTCACGCTTGGTACTGAAGAGGGACCAGACAACAAGGACTCGGGAAGAACTGACCCTCGTAAGCAGAAGCTACAAGGGCCTGACTCTCCAAGCTCTCCTCGCTTGCTTGCCTGTTTCCACTCTGGAGAAGCCCAAGTTCTCTCTTCAACATAAGATTCTCCCTTTCTCTCCCCTCATATCTTTCTAAATAATTTTCAATAAAACTATCTTCAGCTTCAAGGGCCAGAGCAATAGTAGAGTGGGTAGGGCACTCAGCTTGCACATGGCTGATCTGGGTTTGATCCCTGGCATCTCATATGGTTCCCTCCCAAGCACCATCAGGGGTGATTCCTGAGTGTAGAGCCAAGAGTAACCCTGAGCATGGCCAGTTATGGCCCCCAACCCCCCCCCCCTAAAAAAAAACCTATCCTGCTTCACCAAAAAAATAATAGGAACAGCAGCTACAAGGAAACCAAGCTTCAAGGAGAGGAAACGGAGGTCATTACTGGGAAACTTCAGGGTCAGGGGGCAAAGAAAAGAGAGGAGCGTCATCTGTGAGCGAGTGGGATTTCCGCCTGCAGGAACCTACATGTCCACCTGCTGCCTCTCCCGCCTGCCTCTTCCTGTCCCTCCCAGAGCCCATGACACTCCCGGCTGCTGCCCAGGGCCTGCCAGCCTATTCCAGGCAGGAGTCGCCTTGCGGGGAGCTGTCTGCGGCTCAGGCGGGCCCTCCGCTCCCGGGACTGTGAGAGGCAGCAAGCAAGCGCCTCTGGCTGGCTCAGGAGCTTCCTGCCACCGGTCAGCCGGGGTGCCCTGTCCTCGGGGGGCTCCTTGCAGGGGACGATGAGAGGAGGGAGACCGGGAGAGGCTGGGGGAAAGGAGCGGATCCTCTTCCAGCAGGAGTCTGTGCACAAACTGTGCCTTTCCCCAGAATCTACCACGACACTGATGATACTCAGGTTCTGCAGACGGCACAGGGCGCACCCTGTCTCTCAAGCCTCTAAGTATCAGGGACCGCCACGCTGCAGGAGCTGAGCTCAGACACGGCCTCAAAGAGAAAATGTATCCAGGGCTGGGCCAGAGAGACAGTACAGCAGGTAGGGCTCTTGCTTCGCGTGAGGCTGACCTGGGTGCAATTCATGGCACCCATATGGTCATCCAACCCCTTTAGGAGTGATTCCTGAGTGCAGAGCCAGGATTCATGCTTGAGCAGAGCTGGGTATAGCAAAAAAAAAAAAAAAAAGTATCTAGGACCAGAGAGTACAGCAGGTAGGGTGCTTGCCTTGCATGAGACTGACTTGGGTTTGATCCCCAGTACCCCCTATAGTTCCGAGTCTGCCAGGTGTAACTCCTGAGAAAAGAGGTGGGAATAAGCCCTGAGCACCACTGATAACCAACCAACCACACAAAACAACAACAAAAATGCATCCAAAAGGGGGTAGGACTTTGTTGGTTGTTTTTTTTTTTTTTTTTGCTTTTTGGGTCACAACTGGCAATGCACAGGGGTCACTTCTGGCACTGCACTCAGGATTACTCCTGGCAGTGCTCGGGGGACCATACGGGGTGCTGGGAATTGAACCTGGGTCGGCCGCGTGCAAGGCAAATGCCCTACCTGCTGTGCTATCGCTCCAGTTTCGGGGAATCAAGGCTCAGCACAGCTGCTGGGCTGAGGGGGTCAGTATCCCATTCTTCGTGTTGCAAGACTCTGTTTGAGGTGCTCCCTGAAAACGTTCTTTAAACAACGGGGAAGCGCGGCTGGAGAGACAGCACAGGGTCTAAGGGCCCTGCCGAGCACGGCCGAGCCTAGTTCAATCGCCGGACGTGCTTCCACTGAGCACCACCAGGAATGGTGACCCCTGAGCACAGGGCCAGAGTTCCCCGAGTACCACTTGGTGTGGCCCAAAACCAAACAAAGAAGAGAGAGAGAGAGAGAGAGAGAGAGAGAAATAAAAAAAGGGAAGGGAAAAAGAATGAATCCTGCAAGCAATATTCATGTCTTATCGATATTATTATTTAGTTGCTGCTGACTTTTTCAAACTCAGATTTATTGATGCATTACTGCAAACAGTAAAATTCAAAACTGTTTGTGTTTTTTTTGGGGGGAGGGCATACCTGGTAGCACACAGAGGTTGTTCCTGGTGATGTAGGGGACCAGGCGGTACCAGCACAGGGGTGGGGCGGGGGCAGTAGTACAGTGGGCAGGGCACTTGGTCTGCACATGGCTGACTCAGGTCTCCCTCATGCAAAGCATGTGCTCAGTCCACTGGGCTAGCTCGCCAGCCCTAACATTCGTAATTGTTTTGTTTTGCTCTTGGGTCACACCCGGCTAGGCTCAGAGGTCACTCCTGGGGGGCTCAGGGGAACGTATATGGTAACAGGGATGGAACCCAGGGTCAGCCGTGGGCAAGGCAAGTATCTTACCCACTGTATTACCACTGGTCTGGAAATTCAGAATTTTTTTAATGTGAAACATACATGTGTCTGAGATAAGCTCTCCTGGCCAGAAATTTCTGCTTTTTGACTTGCTGGATTCAGGTGGCCAGTGGCAAATTGTGATGGACTTCTACTCACTCACAGAAAAAGCACCTCTGTTCCCCCAGCACGGAAGCCAGTGCTTCTGGCTGAGACCGAGGAGAGTGTGCTGGAACGTTTTCCCCATTAAAACTTACTTGCAGCTGCGGATCAATCTCGAATATGGTCTCTCCCCGCCGCATGTCCGTTATCAGCCAGGGGCCGCCGGCTCTGTGGAGCGGAGTGCGGGGAGGGTGGTAACTGAGGAGAGGGTCTCCGCCCACCCCAGCCAGGGATGCAGTGGGGACCGTCCTGATGGAAACAGGGGGGACCCGCCTGGGGTGGGGGGAGGCTCCCACAGGTCACTCACACGGGCACCGTGCGCAGCAGCTCCAGGATGCCCTGCCCGTTCCACTGCTGGGCGGCATGCAGCTCCTCCGTGCAGACGCCGACAATCTGGGTCGGGACGAGAAGCCCGTGGGCATTAGTGGCCTTTTGTCCTGCCCTCTTGGGTCCATTGCCTCTTTTTTTTTTCTTTTTGGGTCATACCCGGCGATGCTCAGGGGTTACTCCTGGCTCATGCACTCAGGAATTACTCCTGGCAGTGCTTGGGGGACCACATGGGATGCTGGGAATCAAACCTGGGTCGCCCGCCTGCAAGGCACCTGACCCGCTGTGCTATTGCTCCAGCCCCCATTAAGACATTCTCTAGGATATCATTAACATGTTGTTAAAGGTTGAGTGATTTAAGCTCTTGTATATATATCTGAAAATATGTATATATGCATATATATGTATATATTTCCCTCTATGATTTGTTGCCTACTATTTGAACCTCATCAAATGTGTTGTGGTACTTATGGAGAATAAGTAGGGAGTATCTTATAAATGTGGCCATGGGGTCCAGGAATACATTCATTGAGGCTCCGCCCGAGTGTGTAGGGAGCGGCCTTGAGTGTGGCGGCAGTTAGATTCTGGAGGTTTTTGGCTGCCGGGGCTGGGTCCCTTGGGGCGGGGAGGGTTCTCACCCACCGCTCTCTGGGGCCCCGAGTGAAACAGCCTGGAGTGGAGTCTTATGGCATGGCTATGGCGGGGATCATGTTACTCCCTTCCGGGAGAAAAAAACCATGTGATCTGGATGGTGGCTGAGGATGAGATTGATTATCTGGCACCCGCAGGTGGTGGCTTATGGGCATGACCCCTGTGTCTCCAGAGACTTGGGCTGGTTTGTTCTTGACCATAAAGAGTCACAGCTGTGAGCTGGAGACTAGCCTTGCCCACTGAGAAGGGCTGTGCTTGTCCAGAGAAGAGGCGATAGGAATTTGGGATGCAGTGAGGTGTGAGAAAGAGACGGATGTGGGATGTTGAGAAGATAGAACAAACAGGGGCCGAGAGAAAGTTGTTTCAGGTAGGGCTTTTGCCTTGCTCGATGGCTGACCTACGTTCCATCGTCAGCATCCTCTATGGTTTCTTGAGTACTGCCAGGGGTCAGTCCTGTGCACAGTGTCGAGATAAAGTTGCTGAGCATAACTGGGTATGCCCTTGCTACCCCCAAACAAAATAAAACAAAGAATTAACAGTTCTATTAGGGTTTCGCTATGAGAGGTGATGGGGATGGGGGCAGGGCAGGGCAGAATAAACTAGAATCAAGGACAGGTTTTAATATTTGGCCATTGGGGAAATGGTGGGACTCCCTTCATTGCATAACAGCATTTCATGATTCCAACAGAATTAGCAGCCAAAAATGAGATTTTGTGTGAAACTCTGTCTTATGTGACCAAAATAAATAAGTTAGCACTGTCAGCATTGTCCTCCTGTTGTTCATCAATTTGCTCGAGTGGACACCAGTAACATCTCCATTGTGAGACTTGTTGTTACTGTTTTTTGGCATATTGAATACACTACAGGGAGCTTGCCAGGCTCTTGATATAATAAATAATAAATAAATAAATAAATAAAGAGCCACACCCCAAATATGGACTTAAGTGTAATATGACCCTCCTTTGGAATTTTACATTCTCAGTGTTTGAATGGAATCAGGTCCCAGAATTCCCTTGGATTTTGCCAGCTCCCAGCCTCCTAGGCAGGACTGTGCCAGTTCTCTTCTCCCCAGCACCCCTCTGAGATCAGCTCTGAGCCCCTGGGCCTCCCTGCCCAGGTCTCTCTGTGGAGGACCCTATTCTGCTCTGTGGATTTCAGTGTATCTCTCTGCTGAAAGGCAGGCCGCTGTCTTCAACTCTGCTCTCTTCCTTGGCCTCCCTAGAGATTCGGATACCCAACTGCTTCCTCACATCATCATCTGAGTGTTTCATAGACAGTTCCCACTCAGATTTTCAAAACAGAACTCCCCATGTCAAAATCCCAACCCCCAGATTGTCACAGAGCAGTGAACATCATCCCATCCATCCTGCCACAGAATAAACTAGAATCAAGGGCAGGTTTTAATATTTGGCCATTGAGCAGTGAGCGGTCACATCATCCACCCTCCATCCAGATGAGAGTACATCCAATCAATCCCAGGAAGCAGAGTTCCTCTTCCAACTTTTTTTCAGCCAACTTTTTTTTTGGGGGGGGGTGGAGTGGGTGTTGGGCCACACCCAGCTGTGCTCAGGGCTTATTCCTGGCTCTGCATTCAAGGATCACTCCTGGCAAGCTTGGGGTACCATATGTGATGCTGGAAACTAAACCTGTGTTGGCTACGTGCAAGGCAAGTGCCCCACACCCTGTACTATCTTCCTGGTCTTTCCATGAACTTTTTGGTTTTCACTAGCAGTTTCAGCCTAAATCCATACTCTTCCCTTTATTCCATACCCCACCCCCACCCCCACTTCCCCGCTCCCATCACCACTGGCCTACTTTAGTTCTCATTGGTTAATGTTATACCAGTGGCCAATATCTATTCTCTCTGCCATCATGCTTGTCTTCCTGAAGTGAATCTTCACATCTTGTCAAATGACTTTCTCACCTCACCTTTCATATGGAAAGCGTTCACATGTTCCCACACAGCTCAGAAACCTCGTTGGCCGCATGCAATGCATGCTCCTTCCCAATGGTAAGGAGCCTCTCTTTGTTTTTTTAAAGAGCAAAACAAATTTATTTGGAAGGAGAGAGAGAGACAGACAGATAGACAGACAGAGAGACAGAGAGACAGAGACACACAGAGAGGAAGAGAGAGATGTACTCAAGAGAGAACATAGACTTCTCCAGAAACAAGAGAAAAACAAAACATATAGAGTATATCTCTTGGGCAGATGCAGGTCATTTCCCCAGAATGGGGAAGTACACTCCAGAGTAAAAAAGCATTTACCACTGGCAGAGATGCGGGCAAAAAAAGTGCCACAGGATGAAAAAGTACACATCTCAGGGGAAGATGCGAACAAAAGAGGTCTAGGGTAAAAGGAAGGAGACAGCGTCTTAGGCAGAGACACGGACAAATGCACTTGGAGTAAAATTCTGTCCTGCGGCTCTCATCTACTCCCCACCAAGGCAGGAGCCTCCCTCCCGGGTTCTCTGTGCTCCAGCCCTAGCCACTTCATCTTCTTTCCCAGATGCCTGGGTCCAGGCCATTTGCATGAGTTGCCCTGGTGCTGGGGATGCTCATCTTTTGGTGCTCCATGTACTGGCTCTTCACTTCCAGGAAGTCCTTCACATTGCCCTTCTCAACTTGATTTTCAAGCCCTTCTACCCCCCCCCCCCATCCTGTGCTGCTTAGGTGGGTGGGTGTACGATCTCTTGAAAGTGTGCCAGCTCTGGAAGAATCCTCTGCAATTCTCAAGTCACTGGCCACACATTTCCCCCCACCCCATTGGTCCTTTAACCTTTCAATGGCAGTTGTGGATTAGTCCTTTGGGCAGCCACGCTGATAACCCAAACTCTGATCTGCCTTCGCCTGTCACATGGTACCATAAATGTCATGATAAATGTCAGCCGGTATTAGAGTGCTTCCTTCGCCCACTCCAGCACCATGGGCTTCAATAAAGATGGTTCCATTGATTCATTAACTTTCTCGTATTCAATACCACTTGGATTATTTGCCCACTTTCTGCTGAAAAGTCAGTGAATTTCATTTTGACATGCAAAAAAAAAATTTTTTTTTCAAAAATTAAATGCAGTACCTTAGCAACGTGCAAGTGTACCTCCCTGTGGTAGGTGCACCCGGCACTTCGCTTACGCTTCTTTCTTGGCTCTCCATCTCCAGCTGAAGTAGTTATGCCTGCACACCAATTTTATTCTTATGTGTTGTGGGAGGATGGTTATTTCATTCCTTTATTCGATTCAAGTTTTAGAAATCAGATCCTTTTAAACTGGGGAGAATTATGCAGAGCAGCATTAAGGGGCTTTAAGTGCTATTATTACAAAGACTCCCCAGATCACACCACTCAATGATCAACCTGGACACAGTTTACATCAAGGACTCTTCACTGCAATACAGACACTTTATCCAATCAGTGTCCACAACATGTCTGGGAGAAAGGCAGAAGGAAGCTTCCCTAGATTTCATCAGATTGTCTTTCTTTATTCTCAAATACAAAAACAAAAAAACAAAACAGAACAAAAAACACTGGGACCAGAGAGACAGTGTAATGGTTAGGATTCATGGCTCAATCCCTACCATCACATGATCTCCTAAGCATCACCAGGTGGAGCTCTGGCGGTCCCTAATCAACACCTTCGATAGCCCTGGCAGTCCCTGGTATTGCATCCTCAGGTACTAGTACTGAACTACCAGTCTGATTGAGCAAATTTCACTAAAAGTCACCCTAGGAGTCCCCCTGAGAACCACTTGGGAGGATCCCATACCAAAAGAACACCCCAAACTCAACTTGACAATATCCCCTTACTCAGTACAGTTATGTTCTCTGAATAATAGACAGTGGATATTTTACCCAGAAAACTGCATTGTAATGTCTTAAACACATTGTTCTAATGATAAACCATCCACAATATGAGGAGATGTTGTGTATCCTCAATTAGTTCCCTCTGGATGGTTAGATAGTGCCCTCAATTAGATACATGGGGTGTACCAAACAATGCACTGGGGAAGGAGAAGAGAATATTAGGATATTTTTTGGTAGGGGTGCGGTTTGGGTCACACTTGGCTGTGCTCAGGGCTTACTCCTGGCTCTGCACTCCAGGGTCACTCCCAGTGGGCTCACTGGACCATATGAGATGCCAGGGATTGGATGGATATAGGCAAGCACCTTAGCCACTGTGCTATTGCTCTGGCCCTAGAACACTAGAATTGAAAAACAAAAAAAAGCTAGATATTAAACTTTACTGGTGGGGCCAGAGCAATAGTACAGCATGTAGGGTGCTTGCTTTGCACAGGGCCAACCTAGGTTTGATCCCCAGCACCCAATATGATCCCCTGGGCCCTGCTAGGAGTGATCCCTGAGCTCAGAGCAGGAGAAAACCCCGGGTACTGCAGGTTGAGGCCCAAAAACAAACAAAAAACTTTACTAATATCTACTAGGTGGATCCAAAGACCACCCTGGGTCATGTCATGAACAGGCAGGAAGTATGAGTGTGTGTGTGTGTGTGTGTGTGTGTGTGTGTCTATGAGGAGGTACAGATAAAGACTCTGACTCACTTATTATTGTCAGCATGTTACCAAACATTGCAATTTCCTCATTACCAGAAATCATCAACGAGGTTCAACTGATGGAACTTAAAATTCTCAATTCTGTAAAAGTTGACTATATGCATTTCTGGGTTAGTTATTTGCTTTTATTTTGATGTATTGACTAATAAATAGATTTTTCTCTTTTTCTGTTTTATTTTTCTTGCTTTTTATTCTTTTCTTGTCTTCATTTCCCTTTTTTTTGTATTTAACATATCATGGTCACGGTCCTCTCGTTTTTCATCGATTTGCTCTAGTGGGCCCAGTAACGTCTCCATTGTGACACTTGTTACTGTGTTTGGCATATCGAATACGTCACGGGTAGCTTGCCAGGCTTTGCTGTGTGGGCGAGATACTCTAGGTAGCTTGCCAGGCTCTCCGAGAGGGGTGGAAGAATCGAACTCAGGTCGACCATGTTGGCCGCGTGCAAGGCAAACACCCTACTGCTGTGCTGTCGCTCCAGCCTCCTCCCCAAATAAAATATCCAAAATTTCTTTTGGAGGGGGTCCACACCTGGCAGTGCTCAGGGATCACTCCTGGTGGGGCTCCAAGGGACTA
The DNA here is from genome assembly GCA_028565675.1 of Sorex palustris. Classification (NCBI taxonomy): domain Eukaryota; kingdom Metazoa; phylum Chordata; class Mammalia; order Eulipotyphla; family Soricidae; genus Sorex; species Sorex palustris. The sequence goes on along the minus strand of JAOXYA010060463.1, from coordinate 2,584 downwards.
GATGGGATGCTGGGTTGGCTACCGCCCTACCTGCTGTACTGTTGCTCTAGCCCTAACATACCTAAATTAAAGAAAGACCAACAGGCATACAGAAGTTCACCTGTCATTTGATTTGTGTCAATAGTAAAGAAATGTGTTTATTGTGAGTTTCAAAAAAGTGTGGGCATGGGGGATGCGAGCGTTTGGTGGCCAATAGATAGCGATTCCCCTGGCCAGCCGACAGTGAAGATAGCAGGGACGGAGGAATGGGGGAACGGAGGAAAAGGGCCCAGGCTGATTGGTAATCAGGGACTGTTTATTTCATTCTCATCCTCCTCCTTATAGCTTCATTCTCCTGCTTCTTAAAGCGCAGTTACTTCTTCCCCAGCATAGTTAGAACTCTCCCCATTACAGTGTCATTCTTGCCTCCACATAGTTCTATCTCTTTCCCCCTCCCTCCTTACAGAACAGTTATAGAGAAATCATGAAGGGGGTACACATAGGTGGGGTTGAACAACATCATAACAATAATCAGATGTAAAGTCACTCCTTCAGGGGACGTTTTAGGAGATTAACTCAAGGACAAGATCTCACCTGAGGGTCCAGCACTCTAGATTACTGGAAGATCTGCTCAAGGGCAGGATTCCATCTAGGGTATATTACTTTCTTCTTTCCTCAGCTAGTAATCCATTTAAACAATCATAGTAAATTGACTTCTTTGTAATATTCTAGATTTTTTGTATGAACACAATAAGAGATATACTAAGCTTAAAGGTTGGCTTTTCCTGAGTACATCTCACTATATGTCCCAGACATCTCAGTCCTCAGTCCAGCTTAGTCTTTTCTAACCCCCAGCAGGGTCCTTATTTAGTTACTTCTTTTTGGGGCATGACAGAGTTTGTTCCATGACTGTGCTCTTAACATATTATACTTCTTATGTCGCTTGGCTTTTCCCTTTTCGATGCCAGGGTAGCTTACAGCTTGCCCTGGGTCCATCCTTGTCCCTCACTGGGACCTCCTTTTGGGGGTGTTAGTAACTAAAGTCAACTGAGGATTAATTCAGGTAACCATGACAGATGCCCAGGAGTACTATTTCGGCGTCAATTAACTCCCATGTCACAAAGGCATAGCATCAACTTGTCTTCCTGTGTCTATACAAAAAGGCCATTGCTAAGCCATGCACAGGACATAAAGGAAAGAGAAAAGCAATATAAGATTAGGAGTGCCTGATAGAATTGGGTGTGCCTCAGGGGCACATTGTGGGAGTAACTCAATAAATCTAAGCTCCCTGCAGGAGGAGCAAGGACAACCCAATGTTATCCAACACTTATAGAGGCCAGAGCCATAGCACAGCAGTTATGGCATTTGCCTTGCATGTGGCCAACCTAGGTTTGATCTCCAGTATCCCATATGATCCTCCAGGCCCTGCCAGGAGTATTTTCTGAGTGCAAAGCCAGGAGTATCCCCTGAGCATTGCCAGGTGTGGCCCCAAACCAAAACCAAACAAAAGCAGAGATATGCTTAGAGACTCAGCACTGTGCAGAGTGCCTGCTTAGGTAATTGTGGGAGGACTTACTAAGTGTTTGGCACATAGTAGGGGCTGAATCAAATTTTTCTTGCTAGTGCATAAATATTTAACCACTTTTACTCTATGTGTTTTGGCAGTTTCCCTACTAACTTCAGCTCGGTTGCACTTAACTATTACAAGAATGAGAACACCAGATACGTGAAAGTTTTAAACATCAGGTGATGTTTAAACTCATCTTTGTTTGTGGGCTCTCTCCATTCTTGGAGGAGTCTGTGTTCTCTCTTGAATGGGTTACATTCTTTCATTCTCTCCACTCACTCCCACTACCTTGCTCTTCTCCCCTTCAATACCTCCAAATAAAATCTGTTTTGCTTAAAAAATAAACAAATAAAAAATAAACTCATCTTTGTTTTGGGGAGGTCAGGGAGTGTGGGTGGATTCTCTCAGCACAGTGTTTGAGGGCCTTGGGGAAGTAGAGTTTGAATCTGGGCCTGTCACATGCACAGAGCACGCCCGCTAGCCCTTTGAGCTAATTACCTGCCATAGAACATAGTGCTCTGCCGTTTAGACTCTAGTGCATGTAACATTAAATTTCTTATACCAGGTTACAAAGTTTTAGGCATTACAGGGAGGCATTGTGAAAATTCCACCCGTGGCAAGGAATATTTTGCTTGTTTCTACTCAGTAAGATAAAAGGTGAATAATTTCTTGATTACTGATCTTCCTGGCAATGTGGATTTAATCTTCTTTGCCAGAAAAAGGAACTTATTGTTTGAAATATTAAAATAACTGGCCAGACTCTACTAGCTAGTTTAGAAAATATTTGGTCAAAGAAATGCTTTGCCTGGGACTGGGGCGATAGTATAGCAGGTAGGGCATTTTACCTTTCACGCAGCCGAACCAGTCTCAATTCCTGGCAACCCATATGGTCCCCTATGTACTACCAAGAGTAATTTCTCAGTGCAGAGCCAGGTGTAACCCCTGAGCATTACTGGGTGTGACCCAAAAAGCAAAAAGAGAGAGAGAGAGAGAGAGAGAGAGAGAGAGAGAGAGAGAGAGAGAGAAGAGAGAGAAAGA
>JAOXYA010060454.1:0-11895 GCA_028565675.1 Sorex palustris | reverse complement strand
AGGGGACCATATGGGATGCTGGGAATCGAACCCGGGTCAGCCGCATGCAAGGCAAACGTCCTACCCGCTGTGCTATCACTCCAGCCCAAAAACGTGGATTTTCAAGCCCGCCTGTTTGTAATTCAAAGGAACGCTGTAAAACATTCTTATCACTGACTTACAGGGGAAAAAAAAAAAAAGGAAGACAAGCCATTTCTCCCTCTTAGCCAAGTGGATTTGTTTGTTTGTTTGGGGCCACACCCAGCAGTGCTCAGGGATCGCTCCTGGCTGGCCTTGGAGGTCCATTTGCTGCCCTGAGGATCAAGCTGGGGTTAGCTGCGTGCAGGCGTGACCCTCACCCTGCTGTCATTCCAGCCCTGATGTACAGAGACTTTCGCGGCCCACCCGAGGGCCCCGGGTGCCACCACGCAGAAGTGAGGGAGGAAGCAGAGAGGACCACCAGGGCCAGGACGTGGACGCTGGCCTCGTGTGCTGGCCATGCTCTCTCTGCCGTGTTCCTGCGGAGGGGTGAGACAGGGCCGGGGTCACGGGCTCCCGCAGGGCTCCCAGGCTGTGTGGGTGCCAGGCAGAGGGGCCCGAGCTGGCGAGCTGCCAAGCCAGAGCCGAGCACTGTCCAAGGAGCATGAGCGAGCCCGGACCCCACCCCGTGCCTGTCCAACCCGGGCTCTGTGAACTGGCCGCCGGCAGAGGAGGAGGGGGAGGGGCGCCAAGCCATGGTCCTAGGCTTGCTGTCTGCGTGTGTGTGTGTGTGTGTGTGAGTGTGTGCGCGAGCGCCTGCATGTGTGTGTGGCATGCGTGTGTGTGCGTGTACACGCGTGTGCGTGAGCCTGTGGGAACGTCCTGTGTCTGGGCTTTCTGGGGTCACCAGGGAGCAGCTCCAGCTCCCATGAGGCACATAGCAGCGTGTGGCCTGTCCCCACCTGAGGCCTGTGCTGGCCTATCAGCCCTTAAGCCCTTCGCAACCCCCCCCCCCACACACACACACCAGCTAGAGGGACGGACCCTGGGCCATGGCCGAATGTGGGTTTGGGTTTCTCCTGGACCGCCCTCGTTTCCGGGACAGCCTTCATCCCTCGGAAGCCCCTCCTCCTGCGGGACCCCGCCCTCCCCCCCTTCTGCCTCTTGAACTCGCCTCCTGGGGTTCACTGGGGCGTTCTCCTGTCCTCCAGCTCAGGAGTTTGCTCGCTGGGGCAGCTGAAGGGGACCCAAGGGCCGGGGAGGGAGGGGAGCGAGTTCCCTGGGCCCCGCCAGAGGCCGGGCTGAGCTGCGCTCCTGACATGGGGTCCATCCACAGGGCTGCCCCAAGCTTGCCATCACTCAGCAGCTGACCAGGTGTGGGGGCACTGTGGGCCTTGGGGAGCCCAAAACCGTGCTGGGTGTCCCCAAGGTCCAACAGCGCTTGTGGGGACACGACGGGGCTGGGCGCCCATTTCTCTGCCTGGTGCTGGGGTGATGCAGTGACTGGGGGAACCAGGAGGGACTTGAGTGTAGGCTAAAGCCACGTACTCCTGCCCCCTCACCTCCCTGGGCCAGCATCCGGGGATGCCCAGGTCCTACCCTGTCCTCCACCCGGGGTGAGCCTCTGCCCACCCCCCACCCCAGCACCCGGGTGCCTCCCGCCTCCGCCCTGCCCTGGGGCACTCAGCTGACCAGCCACCCTGGTCTTTCGCTCCTTAAAGTCCACGAAGCTCTTGCTGGTGTCCAGGACGGGTGTGGTGAGGCACGTGCATGTCCCCAGCTGACCTGGTCACTACCCCAACAGGCCCCATGCTCACATCTGGGAGGCCGACTCGCCGCAGTAAGAGGCATGGAGAACCCCACACCAGCCAGCCCCTCCTGCAGAAGTTGCTGACAGCACCGGGCCCCACAATGTGAGGTCTAAGTCGGCTTCCAAGTTCCTGCTGGCCCGGAGCAGCCGTCACTGCAGCCCCCGGGGACAGCCCGGAGGTTGCATTAACCTCAGTGCCTGGTGCGTGAGTGGACGCACGTGGACAGGATGCAGGCAGAGCCGGCTGGGTTCCAGCCGCCGGATCATCGTCACTGGGGTTCTACACTGTCTGTGAACAGGGATCCGCGGCCGCGGCTGCAAAGGGCAGGATTGGCCCACATGGGCTTCCACTGCATCCCCAGGAAAAGCCCTGTCTTCCCCGGGAGATGTCCGTGTCCCCTGAGGCCCTTCAGGGCCACGGCCTGAGCAAGACCGACCCCTCCCTCCACTGGCCTCTCCCGGCCAAGAGCGAACTCGCCCAAGTGCCCCCAGCAGACATGGCCTCCTGTCTCCTGACCTGGATTTCGTCACGGCCCCATCCTGAGCCAGGCCCCGGCAGGGGCAGGGGATGTCTCTGTGACCCGCGGCCCCACTCCTGGCCCCGCCAGGGACAAAGGGGACAGTGGGAACATCAGGGACAGGTCAAGGGTCTCGGACGTTCTGGTGGGGCAGCGGGGAGGTGTTTAGATTAAAAACAAGACAAACCAAAGAGCAGGGCCTGGCAGGGACGGAAAGGAGAGCAAGAAGGGAGCCAGGCTCTGCCCGGCCAGGCAGGGGCCCAGCAGCCCCGGGGGACTGGGAGACCTGGGGCAGTGACCTGCAGGCTCCCGCTCTGTCCCCTCAGGGAAGGGACAGGCCTCCCCGGCCTGCAGGCCTCAGGTGACCCTGTCTGAGGAGGGTGGATGGCGGTCAGCCAGGGCCAAGGCGCACTCTCTCGCTTACTCAGTTATTCACACTCACCCACTCCCTCACTCATTCCCACACTCGCCCACCCACTCGCTCACCCGCCCAATCATTCCCACACTCACCCAGTCATTCAAAACTCACCCGCTCATTCATTCATTCACAAACTCACCCACTTCTTCACTCACTCATTCCTATACTCAGCCACTCACTTACTCACCTGCTGGATTATTCCCACACTCACCCATTCATTCACAACCTCACTCACTCATTCATTCATTCACAAACTCACCCACCCCTTCACTCACTCATTCCCACACTCACGCACTCAGTCACTCACCCGCCCACTCTTTCACTCATTCACACATCTACTCATTCACTCACTCACCCAGTCCTTCACCTGTTCATTCCCACACTCACCCTTTCCTTCACTCATTCATTCCCACTCACCCACTCCTTCCTTCATTCATTCATTCCCACTCACTCACTCCACTCATTCATTCCCACACTCACCCACTCCTTCACCCATTCATTTCTACACTCACCTACTCCCTCATTGACCCTCACACACCTACACACATATACCTAAATACATACACACATACCTATGCACACATACCTACACATACACACTCAGACACACCTACACACACACATCCATACCTACACACACCTATACATACCTATGCACACACATACACACACACACACACACACACACACACACAGAGTCCCTGTCTGGGAACTGGGCTCATCCCCGAGTAAGGTGGGAACTGGAGTCTCGCACTAGCTTTGCAGTGACCCCCGCCCCGGTTTTTCTGCTTTAAGACTCAGCCAGACCCATGACCTGCCTCTTGCATGAGCCTCTCGGGTCCTGTACAGATTTGTTCTCAGACTTTCTGGAAGGTTCTGATGATCTCTTTGCTTTGGACGTGTCCAGCTGTGTTCAGGGCACCCTGCATGTGAAACTGCACCCGGAGCTCTAAGTGCCTCCCTCTCTCAGCTCAGTAAGGCAGGGCACCACTGAGCACTCACAGTCGAGCACTAGAAACACACTGTCTTCCCTGGGTCAGGGCGGACAGGGTGGGGTGGGGGACGCAGGGGAACCCAGACCCCAGCCCTGTTCTGGGAAAGCACGTGGTCTTGGGTCCATCCTGGGGCCTCCCTGGCTGATTCCAGGCATCCTGTTTCACACCATGCCAGCTACAGTTTGCGTGAACTGTCCTCCAGGAAGCCTTCCGAGGTTGCTTAGAGGTCATCTTAGGAAGGTGGCTGTCCTGGTTTGCTTTCAAACAATCACCCTTTGGGGAAGCCAGGCCTCACCCACCTGCCCCAGTGAACCACTGCCCTTGCTCTGCTCCACCCCACCCAATGATGTCACCCACCCGCCCAGTGACGTCACCTCCCAGGCTCCACCCATCCCCAGAGACATCACCTCCCAGGCTCCACTCACCCGCCCAGTGACGTCACTTCCCAGGCTCCACCCACCGTCTGCCCACCCACAACTGGCCAGTGAGCACTTTGGAGAGAGCAAATGCACTACCCGTGCAGCTCCACCCCAGGCGTCCAGTTCTCCGGGGTCCAGCCCAGGGGTCATGTGTGGAAGCCTGGGGCCCCTCCCCCTCCCTGTCAGGGCCCTGGTCTGAACCTGGTGTGACCTCCAGCCCTCCAAAAATGATTAGTTCCCATTTCTAGGGAGGGAGAAAGATATAAGTGCAAGGATAAGAGGGGATAAGAGGGGATAAGGGATAAGAGGGGTTCCCGCGTCTCCTCAGAGGAGCGCAGAGGAGGTCAAGTCTGAAAAATTAGCCAGAGAGGGCTGGGAGAGAGCACTGGGGAGAGAGTACTCATCCTGCTTCCATCCCGGTGTTGCCCGCCCAGATCAGGAGCGGAGCGGGGACAGCTGGGGATCCGGGTGCTGGAAGCTGCCTATAACGGGCCTTCGTGGGCGGGCAGGCAGCAGTGGGGTGCAGCGTGTGGGGGATGGCGGGAACCGAGAATTCAGGCCCAGAGGTTGTGCTGCGGGGACCCCAGGCCCCTGGGCTCTGTCTCACTCCCCGCTGCTTTGTTGGGCCTTGCACCTCAGCGGTTCACACACACACATACACACACACACACACACACACACGTATACACGCACACACTCATGCACCACATACACACACATGTGCGCACCACACACACACACACATGCACACACATTTGAGCAAACACACGCACACACACACAAATGCACACACACATGCACACATGTGCGCGCACGCTCATCCTCCCCCCCTGCTTATCCCCAGCTCGTGTATATGGGGATGCCCTGGCCTGGGAACTGGGATTCCTGTCCCAGAGACTCTCCTGCCAGGGGCCGGGGAGAGCAGACCCCCCCTCCCCACAGCACCCAGTCCTGGCCCCAGCTGTAGGGGGGCGGTTCTGGCCCTGCTTCTGGAACTTGGAAGTCAGGAGGGGCGCAGCCTCACCCCAAAGAGAAAAACCCGCCTGGCTTTTTTGCTCTGGAGGCGGCCAGAAGGTTCTTTTCCCCAGGCATGAGCCAGCGGCGAGGCCAGGGCCTGTCTGGCCTCCTTCCTGGGCTGGCCAGCGCGTGCTCTGAGCTCAGCACTAGCATTGCGCACTGCTGCCCTTCTCCATGAGCTCGGGCCAGTTTGCTCAGAGGCCACAGGGCTGTGACAGCAGGTCCGTGGGGACCCTGTGGACAGAGGCAGCTCTGCTCAGAGCAGACCTTCCCAGGCCCAGCCTGAGGCCCTGCTAAGCCCCGGCCCCGTCGGGGGTGCCTTCCAGGTATGTGGCCCTGGCCTGACCCACTGTGCCCATTCCTGTCATTGCCAGAGCGGAGCGAGAGAGGTTTGAAATGTGGCAGAGAGTCCTAACCTGACACAGACTCACCTGAACAGCCGGGAGGATCCCATGATGCCTGGTCCTTGTGAATTTCTGGAATGTTCTCTGCCTGCCACTGTGTTCTCCTGCTCTCTCCAATGAGATGAGGCCGTACAGAAACAGTTCGCGGAGGGTGTTTGTTAGGAGATTTGCCAGAGAGCACGGTGGAATGTACTAGAAGGCCTGGACTGGATGTGGCGGCACCAGGGGGCACGGCATGCAGATGCTGCTGCCCAGTACGAGGAAGGATCCTCCCACCAAGCTCCCTTGGGCCTCACAGCCACAGACAGAAGGTGCAGGGGATGGCAAGGAAGGGGTGTTCTCTGGGGCGCCCAGACCACGCTCCACACAACCCCCTGGATTCCAGGAAGCAGTGGGGGCTGGTGGGCGCTGAAGAAGGACCCACTCCGCAGAGACATGGCGTCACGTCACAGCTCACAGCTGGTCTTCTCCTTTGCCCACAGAGAGCTCAAAAGCTTGATCTGGAACCTCCCGGGCCAGGAGCTGAGTGACTTCTCGGGACACTCCCAGCCGCAGACCAGCCTTGGGGAGCAGGGTCACGTGGGACCCCACTGCAGGGTGTTCCCAGGACCCCCCCCGCCCAGCCACACTGGCCGGCAGTACTTGTGGGGTCCAACACCACCAGCCCATCCTGGGTGTTCACCCGTCAAGAGAGCATGTTTAGAACATGTGCGGGAATCATCGCCCGCCTGAAACCGGAAACGGCCAGGCCCTAGCGGGCAGTGGGCAGCAGGGACGCGAGTCGCTCATGGGGCTGCTGAGACCGGCCACTCTCCAAACCTCACGGAGGCCACGGGGCACACCCGCTAAGTGCTCGGGGCTGCTTCCCAGCTCTGCACTCAGGGATCACACCTGGCTCTGCTCAGGGTCAAATCAGGTCAGCTGCATGTGGGGCCAGTGCCTGCCCGACTGTCGCTGGCCGGGTCCTGGGCCCCAAGGCCCGGTCTGCCATTTCCTTTTGCAGAGTCTGACTTTTCCACTTGTGTCAGCCCTGTCTTGGGGTTTGGCTGGAGAGACTCCATCCCGGGGGAACTAAGCTCAGGGCTGCACAGTGATGAGGCTGAGGGGGGTCCCCAATGAAATGGTGCCCCTTGCTACAGGGCCAGACGCACCCTGTGTCTGGGCCTTCCCGAACACTGTGCTGGCACACAGGGAGCGGCCCAGATGGCCCTGAGTGGGATCCCACACCAGCTGTCGCTGGAGAAGCTGGAGACGAGGTGGGGGGCTGGTCCTTAGACCCCCAGCTTTCCCACACCAGCCCCCGGGGGTCTCTGGGGCCACCCAGCACCTCCGGGGAGAATTCCAGGCATAGGTCAGCGCCCCCAGGTGGGCTCCCGTGACACACAGACCAGGTGAGCAGGGGGACAGACCACATGGTCCATGTGTGCGTGTCTGCATGTGTGTATGTATGTCCAGCGTGCGTGTGTATGCATGTGTGCGTGTACATGTGTGTATGCACAGTATTCACAGGCAGGCACGTGCTGCGCACATGTGTAAATGTGTGTATACAAGTACGTGTATGTATGTCCATGTGTGCATAGGCATGCATGTCTGTGCACGTGTGTGCATACATGTATGTATGCATGTGTGTGCATATCCAGCGTACATGTATGCATACACAACTATGTGTGTCCAGTGTGCAAAGCATGTGTGTGCTGCGTGAGTGTATGCATGCATATGCATGTATGTTCATATGTGCATGTGTGTATGTACACTTACGTGTGTGTGTATCTGCATGCAAGCATGTGCATATGTGTATGCTTGCAAGTGCATATATGTCCACATGTCTGCATGCATGCACGTGCATGTGTGTGCGTGTGTCTGTATCTGCATGTGTGTATGCATGCACGTATGCATGTGCATGTGTGTTTATAGGTATGCACATGTGCATGTGTCTGCATGCATGTCTGCATGTGCACATGTGTGCATGCATGTGATGGGGAGGGGAGGGTCGACTCTGCCGCGTGGGTCCATTTGTCTCATGTCCCGGGCAGACACAATTTGCTCTGAGACTCGAAGACTCCTTTTTTCAGGCTAGAGGCAGGGTCCAGCCTCGGTTGCCATCCCTGGCCCCAGGATGTGGACTGGCTGGCAGGGTCATCTGGCTGCGGAGGCCTCAGCCAGGCTGGCCGCCACCGCGGACACAGTTCATCTGAGTCTGGGCACACGTGACTGGACAGGCCTGCGAGTCAGCCCGGCTCCGTGGCCGTGGGTAGGCTCAGGGCCCCACAGACCTGACCTGCACAAGGTGGTGCTTGTAGCCGTGTGTCCGGCCGGTCCCCAGGGCGTGGGAGCGCACACCCATAGTGCACAGCTAGCCCTCGGCCCGACTGAATCACGGGCTTTGATTTCTCAGGTGGCATCTGAGCAAAATTGTTCTCAAAGTGATTTTGTCCACTAATGTGACTTTGTCTTGTTTATGCTTTGTAGAGAAAACTGTGGGCGAATTTCCTGGGAGAAGCAGCGAGGCCGGGCTGATTTTCTACTTTGACATGCACATTAAGCATGTTTGTTTTGGTTCCGACCTGCTTTGTTTGGGGCGGGGGACATGGGGCTCCCAGCGATTCTCAGGGACAGGCCCTGGTGCCTAGGCCCTGGCGACCTCTGCCCTCCAGGCTGCCGTGTGCGCCCTAAGGGGCGGTGCGGTTAGGGGTTGAACTGGGGTCGTGCGCCCAATAACCGCCTGGCTTGAGGCCCGCCAGCACCAAGTCCGAGGCTCAGCAGAGGAAGTCTCAGCATGGCCACAGCTTCGCCTGAGACTTCCCGGGCGAAGCTCATGATCACAGGTAGGCAGCGACTCTGTCCCCGTCACCTACTCCCTGCTGTCCCCCTCCTGGCCCAGTCCACAGGGCCTGGCTCCTGCCCGTGTGACGTGGATGCCAGCTCAGTGCTCACGGGCAGCTCTGGGGGTGCAGGTGCAAGGGGTCTCCGGCCCCGGCCACAGTACCCCCTGCCCGGCTAGGAGCCTTCGTGGGTCTGAGCAGGGCCGAGGCTGCTTCGAGTGGCCAGCCCTGCTGCGGCCTGGCCCTGGGAGGTGGGCAGCCCCAGCCCGGGTCTCTGGTCAGCAGGGCCGTGCTCCAGGCTGCTGTGCTCACTTCTGGCCCCTCCCAGCCGGCGGGCATGAGGCACAGAGCTGGCGAGGGAGGGGCTGAGGAGAGGAACAGAGACCCCAGCATCTGTGTCTCAGTGCTCAGGGTCACTCCTGGATCTGTGCTTGGGGGTCACTCTTGGCTCTGTGCTCAGGGTCACTGCTTGTGGGGCTCCGGGAACCTTCTGGGTGCCTGGGATGGAACCAGGGAGAGGGTGCAAACCTCCCCAGCAGGGGGGAGGGAGGGTGAGTGACCGGGGCTAGCGTTGGGTCTGGCTCCACATGGTGACCTTCGCTCAGGCCCTACCATGGCTGCAGCCCAGGGCTGAGCCCCTTCGCCCAGCTTTGACCCTGCAGGGTTTCCTGGCTCTGTGCCCATGGCCCCTGGCCCTGCCCGGATCTGGAGAGTCGGAGAAGGCAGGGCCAGCTGGTATTCTGGAAGAGAGAGGGGACGGCCAGCTGTAGCCGTGGTGAACCTTCTAGATCTGCATCCCGAGCCCAGTGCTCGGTCCCGAGACAGCGGCAGGAGGCGGGAGTGGGTAGAAGGTTCTGGGGGTCCCTTGCGGGAAGGGGCCTTCTGGGGTGGGGGAGGGGAGCTGGGCTTCCTGGTGTCTCTGCCTGCTATGAGGTGGGCACACGAGTGCCCTAGAGGCAGTGTCTGCTTCCTGCTGGCCTCCGCGGTCTCCCAGGACGGTGAATCTGCCTGACGCCCCACGTGGCACGTCTCACCATCCTCACGACAAACCGCGCCTGCTCCCTCTGTGCCCGGCATGGAAAGGGCCCTACATGGCATGCCCGGGGGGTCCGTGGCACCCGGAGGGGCGGGAGCAGTTGGCACGGGAGGAAAGTCCGCCCCAAATCCCCCATCACCTTCCCGAGCAGAAAAGCATCTCAGGACACGAGTCGTGAAGTAGAGACCGTTTCATTCCGGGACCATCAGGAATGGGAGCGAAGGGGGTTTCTGGAGAGAGCCGAGCGTGCACAGCCAGGGGTGCTGGGGACCCCCTGCCTTTGCCGGGTTGATTCTTTGGGGTTTCCTTCCCAGCTGCACCCGCTGGGGCTTGCACAAAGAGGCGCTCCTGTTGCCCGGGTGTTGCCAGGGGAGCACCCCTGGGTGCGCCAGGGGCTTCACTTTCACAGCCTTTTCCTGGAGACCCTCTCTGGAGGGGAGTGTCCAGCCTCCTCTGGGCCGGTGCTGGCTCCAGACAGTCTTCTCAGCCTTGGCCCCCAAAGTGGCCCCGCGGCCCCTGTGCTCTGGCCACTGTTGGGCCAGTGACAGTGGCATGGCCTCGGGTCCTGTCTTGCCTCTTGGTGCTGCCCCACCATCCCCCTCCTTCACCTGCAACGCAGTGCCCGATTTCAGACCCTTTCCTGCCACCTGCAAAGGTGCCAGGTGAGGGGTCCTTCAGGGCCCAGACCTGGGGGACCCCAGGCCCGGGGCCAGGAAAGTCAGGGCTGCTGGATGTGCGTGCCGAGCATGGGCTGGCCGTGGCCTCTCTCCGTGGCGGCCTGTGACTCACCCTGCCCGGGTGTGAGACGTCATCCTCCTCCTGCGCGAGTCTCGGTGATAAATATAGAGCTGCTTAACGAGGACACGCAGGACTCCGCAGCCTGGAAGGAGGCTCGGGGGCGTGGGCGCCGCTGCCGCTCGGAGGTGGGTTTATTCTTACCTCACGGCCCTCTCTGCGCCTTTCACTCCCAGTGATGAGTCACGCAGGGCTGCAGCCGTTCATTCACACGCCCCTGCGGCACAGCCTGGCGCCCAGCCAGCACCCGGGACGGGGGAGCGGCAGCCTCCCTGCCCCCGCTATCGCCCCAGAGACTGCAGTGACAGCGACGCTCACCTGCCGGGCTTCCAGATGAGGATGCAGGGCATTAACATCTGCCCACGTCAGAGCTGGGTGGGCTTACGGGTGCTGTGGCTGACGGGGGGTGGGGGGTGGGGGTGTCTGTGCAGGCCTTGCACATCCCAGCCCTGCGTGGTCCCAGACCCCAGAGCCAGGAGTGGCCCCGAGAACTGCTCAGCGTGGCCCTGGAGCCAGAAAGGAAGAAGAAAGGAAAGCGCCGTGGAGGACGCGTGTCTGTCCTGACAGGCCGAAGATGACCCTGGCCCAGGCATGGGGAAACCGAGGCAGCGCCCGAGCGTCTCCTCTGGGGTCAGGGTCCTACTTTCCATCAATCGGCCCGTTGGGCCTTGGCCAGCAGGGAAAGGCGAGACTTGGGACGGGGCAGGACGCGAGCCTGGCGTGCCCTTGGCTTGGCCTCGGTCTGTCCCCAGAGGCCCCAGGACCATCGGGGTAAAGGGGATGCTGGTGCCTACCACCCCCAAGGATCGCTGGGAGGGCCCCTGGGCCCCTAAGTGTGGCCCCAGCGGGTGGGAATGTTCTCGAGACAGAGGCTGCCTGTCCCTCACAGTCTCACGGAAGGAAGTCTGCGCGGGTGGCCGCGGGCAGTGTCCAGGGAGGCAGAGTGGACAGGCTGCACCCTTGCCCATCCTCGAAGGTGCTGAAAGGCTGAGCAGCCCACAGAGCCTGGAGAAGGCCGGCGCTCTAGAATGTTCCAGGGGGTCAGGGAGCAGAGGTGCAAGGTTGTCTGAGACCTGGGCGGAGAGGCAGAGAGCTCATTGCAGACCCCAGCCTCGCCCCACGCCAGACTCGCTCCCACTCAGCCACGGCGACAAGGGGCCAGCAGCGCAGAGCGGGGTCGTTCCCCATGGGCCCTGGTATGGTCCTAACACAGAGTGGGGTCATCCCCCATGGCCCCTGGTGTGGCTTTGACACAGAAGGAACAGTGTGCAGAGCACAACGCGTGGGTCCCTGGACACACACACACACACACACACACACACACACACACACACAGAGTTGCTTAAGGAAGGCTTTCTAGGGCCGGGATACGACAGTGGTGAGGCTCTTGTCCTCCATGTGGCTGACCCAGGTTGGATCCCGGTACCCCATAAGGTACCTCTTGTAGGAGCGATTCCTGAGTGCAGAGCCAGGACTCACCCCTGACCATCACCGTGTGTGTCGCCCCCCACACCCCACCTCAAAACAAACAGGAAAGAATTGCTTCATGATTGTAAGATAAAGTCTAAAGTTCTCCAAGGAAATTAAGTTATTACATACGTTAGGGGCTGGAGTGATAGCACAGCAGGTAGGGCATTTGCCTTGCACGCGGCCGACCCAGGTTCGATTCCCAGCATCCCATATGGTCCCCTGAGCACCGCCAG
>JAOXYA010060428.1:0-11896 GCA_028565675.1 Sorex palustris | reverse complement strand
TACCACTTGTATGTAAATTTCATGACTTCATCTTTTCTAACAGCTACATAGTACTCCATTGTGTAAATGTACCAAAGCTTCTTTAACCAGTCCTCTGTTCTTGGGCACTCAGGTTTTTTTTCCAGATTCTGGCTATAACTGAAACTCAAGCACAAAAATTTGTAAGTCTGTAACTGTACCTCATGGTGTTTCACTAATAATAATAATAATAATAATAAACAGATTTTATTGGGAGATCTTTTAAGAACAGAAAGGAGGGAGAGCAAAGGGAGAGAGTAACGCACTCGGAGGAGAATGAGGGCTTCTACAGAGATAGAGAGAGCCACAATACACATCTCAGGAGGAGAGATGCAGAGGATGCATGAATGAAAGGATGAAAGAGGAAGCATCTCTCCTTGACAACGAGAGGGGAGCCCAGAGTTTCCCCTCACAGCAATTCCATTTCTCCCAAATCCACCGGCCATACCTCATCCTCAGGGCCCTATCTTTAACATTCCTGGAGTTCCCCAAGACCATATTCTTTTGTTCCAGAACTAGGAGTCGCAAGATAAAAATAATGAGCAACATCCAAAACCGGTGACCAGAAAGACAAACTAGCCAGACCCTGTAGATTCCCTGCATTCTCCATAACACAAAGGCCCAGCTTTTTTCGGGTAATAAAAATCTTACAAAAAGCGCCATAGTTAACTTAGTCCTATCCTAAGTTCCTCCCCACTTGGGGAACAGCTTTTCTTCTCTTTTCTACTTTCCAATAAACTTTTCTACTTTCCAGCTCTGAGGCAGAGCATCTTTATTATTCAATATTTTCATCTTGAAAATATTGAAGAACCTGGGAATCTCCAATGACCACAAATGAACTCTGTCTCTGCCTCACTGCATCAAACCACTGGGCTTGGCCACGTGGGCACAAGCAGCACAGGGCTTGGGCAGCATATGTGCACACTTCCTTTGTTCAAGGTGGCTTTTATAGGATTTCTCCAACCTGCCCCCATGTGAGGCTTCTACCTAGGTAAGAGTCCATTGCTAGGGAAGTTGCCAAGGGGATAGAGCTGGGAGTGATGGATGATACTCATTGAAATTCCTTTTCTGGTTCCTGCTGGAGCTTCTCTTGAAGGGGGTGGGGTGGGCGGGGGGGCGGTGTCGTCCAGCCTGTTCTGGGTCTGTTATTAGTGCTGGAAAGGTCTTATCAGGCCTCAGTTCCTGTGTTTGCAACCTTGACACTACCGGTTTTAGTATTTCCTAGGAATTCCATTGCCAAGGGGCCCATCCCTGTCCAACTGCCTACATCAGCTATAGTTAATATTTATTTTTACTTGCTAAAGAAACTGATCTATATGTCTCTCCCATCAGTGGAGGCAGTGCCAGAAGGGAGCTTCCTCCCATATTTATCTTTTATTTTATTTATCAGGACTGAAGCAATAGCACAGCGGTAGGGCGTTAGCCTTGCATGCAGCCAGTCTGGCTGAGCCGGGTTCGATTCTTCTGCCCCTCTCAGAGAGCCCGGCATGCTACTGAGAGTATCTCGCATGCACAGCAAAGCCTGTCAAGCTACCCATGACATAGTCAATATGCCAAACACAGTGACAGCAAGTCTCACAATGGAGATGTTACTGGGCCCTCTCAAGCAAATCAATGAAAAACGAGAGGACAGTGCTACAATTTATATATTAACTTAATTTTTTTTAAGGTGGGGAGGTTTGTACCACACTCTGCAATGCTTAGGGTTGAGTCCAGGCTCTGTGGTCCAGAGTCATCCCTGATGGTATTCAGGGGGCCATATGTGGTGCTGGGGATCAAACCAGGGTTAACTGCATGCAAGGTGCATTAACCTTTGGACTATCTCTCCAGCCCCAGTGCATGCACCTTTTTGATGAATGAGGCGGAATAGAGTGGGGTACATGAGAAAGGGGAGATTCCCCCCAAATTTCTGAACTGAGTTGACAAGTGGCATGAAGGATGGGGAGTACCACCCATGACCAGGACAATAGATTTCCTTTTGATCTGCTGTCTTTGAGAGCCTGTGGAGGGAGAAAATCAGAATGGTTTTGATCATTTAGAGAGTGTGTATGTTGGTCTTGATCATTTAGGGAGAGAGGGAGGGAAGGAGGGATGGATGGAGGGTAAGAGAGAGAGAGGGAGAGAGAGGAAGGAGAGAAGAGAGACAGAGATAGAGACACTGTTTGCCCCCAAGTTCATTCAACTTCTTTTGCTGTTAGGTCTTCATTTGCAAAACAGAATGATTTAGTTTGCCAATCAATCCTGACCTTTCCCTATTAAGGGAAATTGTGGAGATAAATGAGATCAAAACAGGAATATTTGTGTATTCCTTAGAAGTACATGCAAATGACACAGACTGCAAATAATGTGCTTTGAATGAATAAATCAAGTGTTGTCATTAGACAGGAATCAGAATTCAGGAACCTCCTACTGTGTTTTTTTTTTGTCTCCCCGAAGTTTTCAGGCTCTGAAAAACCATTTGTGGTCCATATGCTAGACAAGACTGTGCCTGGGATCTTGGTGCTGGTCACATGATGATTTGATTGGTCCTCAACCCGGGTGAAGATGATTTGAGTAACTTATTACAGGGCAATGAAGCATGCACAGAATTTATTGCCTTCTGTCTCCGCAAATGTGAAGTATAGGCAAACTCATTCCGTAACACCTTGAAATCATTTCCGAGGTAATAGATTAGTCAGCTTCACTTAGTAAGCAAAAGCGTTGATCATTTGTCATTTGTAGGTGGACTTTTTCCCTTTCAATTTTCTTCATTGTCCCAAGAACGCAGGGAATAAAGAGTCACGAGCTTCTCAGTTCATTTCAGTCTCACGGACTTATTCTTTGCCTACAACTAGGATCTAGAAGATGTTCGCACAAAGCCATCAGGTATTTGCCACGGATGGGGCTTTGGCCCCACTGGCAAAATGTTGGCTCAGCTAACTGTGGACTCAATATTCTGATCTGGTCTCTGGAAAAGTTGATTAGAACCTAAAGAAAAACCTCAGGAGGGGTTGCAGCGATAGCACAGCGGGTAGGGCATTTGCCTTGCTTGCAGCCAACCAAGGTTCGATTCCCAGCATCCCGTATGGTCCCCTGAGCACTGCCAGGAGTAATTCCTGAGTGCAGAGCTAGGAGTAACCCCTATGCCTTGCCGGGTGTGACCCAAAAAAGAAAAAATACCCTCAGAAAAAAATGCAAAAAGGAGAAAGAATTGAATATGGATTTGATTCACAGAAAATAATCATTTCTAGATTTTTATCTTTGTCTTGAATTTTCACCAAGAATACAACACAGAGAGAGAAATAGATAAAACCCCATTAGATCTCTTGCAAAACTAGATTTTATTCTGTTTTGTTTGGGGGCCACACCTGCCTATGCTCGGGGCTTTACCTGGTGATATGGGGGGAACACATGTGACGCCAGGGATCAAATCAGGGTCAGCCAAGAATGTGCGTGGCAAGAGCCTTAACCTCTGGTCTACCTATAGCCCTAGAACTAGATAGCCGGGTTCGATTCTTCCGCTCCTCTCGGAGAGCCCGGCAAGCTACCGAGAGTATCTCGCCCGCATGGCAAAGCCTGGCAAGTTATCCATGACGTATTCGATATGCCAAACACAGTAACAACAAGTCTCACGATGGAGACGTTACTAGGCCCACTCAAGCAAATCGATGAACAACAGGAGGACCATGACCATGACCGTGACCGTGAAGTTCTTTTTAAAAAATAGAAGTAAAATAGTTTTGTTTCAAAATTTGGAGGAGGGGGGAGAGCGAGTGAATGGGAGAGAGAAAGAGAGAGAGAGAGAGAGAGAGAGAGAGAAACAGAGAGAGATCATGGGTTTTCCAGAAAGGTAGCACTGCACTGTCCTCTCATTGTTCATCGACTTGCTCCAGCGGACCCAGTAACATTGTGACACTTGATGTTACTGTGTTTGGCATATTGAATACGTCACAGATAGCTTGCCAGGCTAACCTGAGAATATACATCTCAGGCTGAAGTGTGGATGTATTTCCAGATAGAGAATCTGTACTGTTTGTCTTGACAGAGTTGCTTTGCTAAGTAGGGCTTTTCCCAAACTGGCCCAGAGGGTTAGCTTCTGTTGCTAGGGACTTGTCAGGGAGAAGAACAGGGAGAAGAAATTTTTTATATTCTAATCAAGACCTTTAGAGTTTCTTAAAGGTTATTTTCTTTGGGAAGGAGTTCACATTTCTCTGGGTGATGCCTCCGTTCTCACATCTGGATAGGACTCATTTTCGCCATCTCCAAAGTGCTCATTGTTTGCAGCTCAAAGGGATGGACTTGGTCACCATGCCTTTGGGCTATTTCCGAACTCATTTCCAGGGACTCCTATCTCTCTGCCTGCAACATTCCTTCCTAGAGATTTCACCCCCTTAAATCTTTAGAGGTACTTGATTGAAGATTCAGTTGCTATAGCTACTGCCTATGTAAGGCAGTGAAATCTTAGCTAACTTAGTATTATTGGGGCCCAGGAAATAGTTTATTGGGTTTCAAAGTTGTCAAAGTTTGGAAAAAAATATTCAGAGAGATTGGCTAACAATTTAAAAATTATATATGATTATCTATAAAACCCAGCTCCCTGAAGAGAATGGTGCAGAGTCTCTTGCTCCCGCCCCTGGTTGTCCTCGCCAGGGCCCCTTGGAGGGGGGCGGGTTGAGTTTCCCTCCCCGCCCTGAGCAGAGCCCCAGCAGCCGAAGACCTCCAGAACCAGCCACAACCATGCTGGGACCACTCTCCACATGCATGAAGGTACCAGTATAGGAACAAAGGCATGCGGGTCCCATGGTTGAGATCTCCAAGCCTCCTCAGATCGGGGCTGAGCATCCTCCACCCAGATTCTCCATCTTCCAGTAGGCGGGGGTCACACCCACCAACTACTGCCCCACCCCCCACGCCATGTAATCCCATCAACGGCCAAGACCCAGAGACTATAAAACCCAGCTCCCAGAAGCATTCACGGCCGTGTGACATCTTATTATCTCATTCTTGCTTTGGACAACCTGGCAGGCTACCAAATGTGACCTGCCCACAAGGCAGAGTCTGGCAAACTCCCCGTGGTGTACCGATATACCAAATACCAGTAAGAATGATGGGTCTCATTCTCCTAACCCCGAAAGAGCCTTGAATATGGCACTTTTTAAAATCTCAGGGCTAGGACAAGGAAACTTTACTGGTGCCTGCTCGAGGCAATCCACGAACAACAGGAACAACAGGATGATGTGATCTTGAAATTTAAGATGACTGTTCAAATGTCTATGGACAAAGGAATGGAGAAATAAGGCCTTTGATGGTGTGGTATTTTGTCCTTGAGGGGATCTCCTAGCAGGATGAGATCTTTGTCTTTGTCTTAGAAGAAGCTCCAAGGAAGGGCTTTACACATGTTGATTGTGCTATCTCACCCCAGCCTTGGGGTAAGATTGGGCTCCTAACTAATGCTGGGAAGGGGGCAGAGTAAGACTAGATTTAAGACTGGATTGCGTTGGTGACTAAGGCTGTGAGAGGGAACACAGTGATACTGTACCACTGTAACAGCACTGTCCTCCTGTTGTTCATCGATTTGCTCGAGTGGGCCAGTAACATCTCCATTGTGAGACTTGTTACTGTGTTTGGCAATCAAATACATCACAGATAGCTTGCCAGACTTTGCCATGCGGGCGAGATACTCTCAGTAGCTTGCCGGGCTCTCCAAGAGAGGCAGAGGAATCGAACCCAGGTCAGCTGGGTCCGCCACATGAAAGACAAATGCCCTACCTGCTGTGCTATCACTCCAGTCTACAGTAAGACTAGCACTGGGAAAGTAGGAGACTGAAATGAGAGAAGAGTATGAGTCTTGAATGCGGATGGAGCACATGGCGACTGATCACCAACCAGCTTGGCAGCCCTGTTCCCTCCTTCATGGGTCCTGCAGCAGCAGCGGCAGCAGGCCAGGCTGGGGAAGCTGCTCACGACCACCGAATTGCATTCAACATTTTTGAATACACGCAATTTATACTCTGTTACATATCATGTTAAGACACAGGTCTTATGATGATGTCACAATGATATCTGTGTACTTGTAAGACAGGGGAAAATTTCTAATTATCAAATCAATCTGGAAGCAAGCATTGAAGACCCCACAATTCTCTATCAAAGGGGCGTGATTTTTATCTTCTGAAAATTAGGGTCCATGACCCCAACACAACTTATTCTTGTAAATGTAAATAATTTCAGAGTCCACCTCATATTTAGAAGATGCCCAAACTCATGTTCAGGATAATATGCTGGGAGGTTATCTTCCCCACCCCTCGAAGAGAGGTGAGTTCATAGGAAGTAGTGATGAAAACCTGTTTTCCTTAACTCCTTGTTAAGGAATTTTCAATTGCTCTTGGAAACGCAGAATTAGTAGGAAATTTCCATTTGTCCAGAGCATTGACCCACAGGGAAATCATGAGCTAGCAGTCCTAATAACTAGATGGCAATGAGCCTAATAAATGATGGTAGCTGAAAATATCTCCTACATCATCCCGCAGCTTGTTCAGCCTTGGGTAGCCAGGACATGGTGGATGCTTTGGAGTCTGGGAATCTATTTTGAGGGAACAGAGGTTTCCTTCCTTCCTGCTGTCTTGTCTGGGATCCAATCTGTCCAGGCTAGTGCAAGCACCAGGATTCACTGTATTTGGTAAGTCATCAATGAGTGAATAGATGTATTGTTTAGGATGACCAAAATAGGATTCTTATTGCTTTGGAAGTTTGTGGTATAATGGAGGAAATTAAATTGTGTTAATAGCATAAAAATTAGAAAAGGAAAAGAGATTTAGGTTCTTCCCCCCAAAGCAGAGCCTGAATCCAATGACCTTTATCATGAGTAGAAAATTCCTACCAGCTGTGTATTCTGCAGTGAATTAAAGACTTTCTATTTTATTTTCTTTTATTGAGGAGTAATATTTGACTATGACTCCATATCAATGATAAAGAGAAAAGATTGTTCGGAAATATTAACTAGCCATGAAACGTAAAATTTTAGATTGCTGCTTTGTTCATTGCTTTAAGTGGATCCCAGACCAATGGGACCATCTATCAGTGTTTGAAAGGCATATTAATAGAATTAATCATTATTAATACTACTAATTATCTTTCTCTTTACAAAAATTTATTTAATTTATCCAAAAACCAGATGTATCTTCACTATTTTCATGACGTGTCAGTATAGCTATCAACCTTTTAGGTATTTTCACAGATCATTGCTTCATTTTTTTTCTTGGAATATTTTGTCCTTCACTAAATTTCATATTTTATTTAATCTGTTATGTTTTTATACCCAGATTTTCTGCCTGTATAACTAATACTGAATTATACAAGTAAAATTTTTACATAAAGTTTTCTAAATGCTCCTGTAAAATATGTTGTCTCCGCTGAGATTTTCCACAATAACTTTTAAAAATCTCCCAGCTACATGGTTGAATATAACTGCTTTTTTATTCAATAATCAACCTTGTTCACCCCAAATAGATATATAATCTTGTCATCTATTACATGCCTAGAACTACTGAGACATAATTTCTGTATATTTGAGGATCATATAATACAGGGCAGAAAAGGCTGTACATGCATGGTTTATTATTGAATTAAAAGAATTAAGGTTTGGAGCATCATTTGTACCCTCAGTGGAATGATAGAGTGTCTGGTAAAGCAGCTTCACTCATTTCTTTCCTAATGAATTTAAGTGGGAAAGGTTCTACTTTGGTGTGTGTTTGTGCTCATGCCTCATGCACACAGATTTGGAATCTTGGTGCATATGTGCACACTTACTTACTGTGTGACAACGTTCCTAATTCAGAGAATTGGAATTTATCTATCCCAAGGTGAGTGGAACATTACCAAGACTAAAAATTGATGAGCAGATGGTGTTTTGGTGAGTGATAATTTAATTCAGGAAATGCCTTTGTAGTAAAATTTTAAATGTGCCAGAGCACATTTGCGGTGGGGGGGGGGGGTAGGGTGGTGTTAGTGATGGCGACAGACTTAGTATCTTAAAGCTGCAGCAGAGACAATAGTATCAACAGAGATCCCCTCCTAGCACCAAGTTTTCTGAGTTAACCTTTTCCTCTCCTGCCCTGCTTTCTCTGCAGACTCAACTTTCTGGGAATAAGCTTAAAGCATTTCCACTAGCCGACCTACGTTCAGACTCACATATTTGCAGGTAAATCCCTGGTTCCGCCCTGTTACTTGTGATCTCCGATGAAATACCCTTTCAACTATTCTCATCTAAACTCTAGAAAAATGATATTCACTCTCTACTGTCTCTTTTTAGCTTTTTCTTTTTGTGGGGATTTGGACCATGCCTGACTGTTCTCAGGGTTTACTCCTGACTCTGTGCTCAGGGATCACTCCTGACAGTGTTTAGGAAATGACAAGAGGTGCCGAGGATCAAGCCTATATTGGCCATATACAAGGCCTGCATCTTACCCCTGCTCTATATCTCTGGCCTCTAAGTTGCTTCTTATCATACAAGCATTTCTCACCATTTGAGATATTAGATGAATTTTTAGTTACTTGGCTATTTTTAGATAGGTGTTATTGATATCCTAAATTCATGGCCGTAATAGTTTCTCAAGCATGTTTTCACTCAGATCGTTTTTCCAAAGACATAGAACTTCAGGTAAAAATGGTAGACCATGTAACCTTTTGGAAGAAAGCTGAAAAACACAGTAACTCATAAATGATGGAACTGTATCACTGTCTGTAGCACTGTCCTCCAATTGTTCTATTCATCGATTTGCTCAAGCAGATATCAGTAATGTCTCACAACAAATTGTGAGACTTGTTGTTACTGTTTTTGGCATATTGGAAACGTCACGAGGAGCTTGCCAGGCCTTGGTGTGTGGGCGAGATACTCTTGGTAGCTTGCCAGGATCTTTGAGAGGGGCAGAGGAATCGAACCCTGGTCAGCCATGTTGGCTGTGTGCAAGGCAAACACCTTACCTGCTGTGCTATTGCTCCAGCCCAAATGATGGAACAAGGACTTAAAAAGGGAATAAGGAGGCCAAAGTGATAGTACAGTGGGTAGGGTATTTGCCTTGCATGTGGCCGACCCGGCATCCCATATGGGTAATAACACCTATCTAATTACCCCTGAGCACCTTCAGGAGTAATTCCTGAGTGCAGAGGCAGGAGTAACCCCGGAGCATCACCGGGTGTGACCCAAGAAGCAAAAAAAAAAAAAAAGAGAGAGAGAATAAGTTCCATAAACAATTACTGAAATTAATTTCATATCAATAAAATGTAAAATGTAAAGCTACATCCCATATTTAATATATGGTGAATCAATATTTAAGGATCTTTTATATTATTTTTATCATTTAAAATTGAGATACTGGGACTGGAGCTCTAGTGCAGCTATAGGCCTTGCACGTGGCCAACCTGAGTTCAATCCCCGGCATCCCATATGGTCCCCCAAGCACCGCCAGGAGTAATTCCTGAGTGCATGAGCCAGGTGTAACCCCTGTGCATCACCGGATGAGACCCAAAAAAGCAAAAATAAATAAATAAATAAAATTGAGATAGGGCTGGAGTGATAGCACAGTGGTAGGGCGTTTGCCTTGCTTGCAGCCAACATGGCCGACGCGAGTTCGATTCCTCCGCCCCTCTCAGAGAGCCCTGCAAGCTACCGAGAGTATCTCGCCCACACGGCAGAGCCTGGCAAGCTCCTCGTGGTGTATTTGGTATGCCAAACACAGTAACAACAGGTCTCACAATGTTACTGGGTCCACTTGAGCAAATTGATAAACAACAGGAGGACAGTGACAGTGACAGTGATATTTAACACTTAATTTTTATAATTGCTTATTGTCACTCAGTATATGGAAGTACACTCTCTGGTAAGCCTCTTTTCCAGTTAAAGGGCACCACAAGTGCAAGTGTTGCAAACTTGTTTTCTTTTTCCTCTGACCGCAGAGTAAGGACTGCACCAAAGCCTCGAACTGGAAACCATAGGTAGAGAAAGTCCTTGAAAGCAAAAGCAGTACTGGATGAGAGTCAAGGGGTGACTCCAAGATTTATGTGCTGGAGATTTTCCTTGTTGCTTTCATCTCATGACGCAATTCAAGAGAAACAATCAGAGTTCTACGAGGCTTCCTCGAGGTTCTTGAACTTCCGCTTTCCCTTTCTTTGGCTTCGCTGCACTACAAATCCCAGAAATCCACACTCCGCCCCCCGCCGAGTCCGCCCCAGGCCCGCCGCACAGACTTCTGGGACATGAAGTCCGCAGCCTATTTACCCAAGTTAGATGTAGGGGCCTGTGGAAACATGAAGAGGTAAGGGCTTGCGGGAGAGCAGGCGGCGCGGGGCCCGCCGCTCTGCCTTTTAACTTGGAATGTGGCTTTTCGGACTTCGCGCTTGGGTCGGCTTCACCTTCGCAAAATGCGATCCGGTGCGGGCGGGAAAACAAAGGAGGAGGGAGGTAGGGAGACGTGAGGTAGGCCTGCGGGGCGAAGGAAGTTGAGGAAGGGCAGAGGCGGGTGCGGGCTTCGCAGGAATGCGCCCCCCCCCCAGGCCCCCGCATCCTGGCCAAGCCGCGCCCGCAGCTGCCCAGGGGCTCGGGCTTCCGCTTCTCGCAGCGGGACCCACCCGGTCTAAAGAGGTCGACTGATGCTCAGCGCGGGAGAGCCCAAGCCAGCTCCTCCCTGTCACCCCCTTTCTCTTCCTTCGCTACGGCGTCCTCCTTCTCTTCCTCCCTCCTCCTCCTCTTCCTTCCCGAAAGGGGCTCAGGGCGCGCGCCTTTATTTGCAGTTTCTGTGCGGTACGGAGGGACGGTCTCGGGCCCCCAGTGTGCATGTTGCCCTTTCTGATCATCTCGAAGTGAGTAAGAGGTACTTTGTTCCTGCAGATTGAGACGGAAGGCTCAAGCCGCTTGGGTTTGTTAGCCAAACGAGAGGCACGGCTGCCGGCAGTTCCACCTACTGGTTCAGTCAGAAATGGCAGCCGTCACTCGATCTTGCTTGAAAGCCCCACACGAGACACAAAGCCTTTTAAAGGATCGTCCCTAAATTAGGGTCGCATTCGCTCTGGAATTAGACGGGGCACGCCATGTTCGGACTGGTGTGGGCTCCTGCTCAGTCAGGTCCCGGTGTCATTTAGAAACCGCTGAATTTTCCCGACCTCAAACTTTTGTAGGGCGGCCTGGGGTCCACTCCTGGAAATATTCGGCCAACCCAGTCAGAGAGGTCCATGCTAGGACTCGAGGATGCGAAACTTTCTGCTCCAGGGGTGCTAGGTGACACCTGGGCCACCCTTGCGATGCTGGGGACCAGGAATCCTTCCTGTGCCTCAGGCCCCTGTGTCCCTAATCCCTGCTTTAAAACTTGAAAAAAATACGTATATGCTCTCTCATGCATATAAAACGATTTGTATAATGGCTGAAAGAATAATACTCATAAGCACTGTAAGCTTTAGAAATAGAAATTGACCAATAGCATAGAGGTCCCTAATTAACGCCTCCCTCATTACCTCATCTTCCCATTTCACAGAGGGGACTGCTTCCCAGAATTTTGCTTTAATCTTTCCTTTTCTTTCTTTCTTTCTTTCTTTCTTTTTCTTTCTTCTTTCTTTCTTTCTTTCTTTCTTTCTTTCTTTCTTTATTTCTTTCTTTCTCTCTTTCTTTCTCTTTCTTTCCTTCTCTCTCTCCTTCCTCCTTCCTTCCTTCCTTCCTTCCTTCCTTCCTTCCTTCCTTCCTTCCTTCCTTTCTTCCTACCCTTCCTTCCCCTTCCTTCCTTCTTTTCCTTCTCTTTATTGCTTTGGGTCACTCTTGCCCATATATAATTCCCAATGCGATAGCACAGCGGTAGGGCATTTGCCTTGCACGCAGCCAACATGGCCGACCAGAGTTCGATTCCTCCGCCCCTCT
>JAOXYA010060354.1:0-11899 GCA_028565675.1 Sorex palustris | reverse complement strand
GACAGGGACAAATGGAGACGTTACTGGCGCCCGCTCGAGCAAATCGACGACTAACGGGAAGTTAAGTGATCAAGTGACCTCCAAACTGGTCTGCTTCCTGGAAAACTCAAAATCCAGGCTTGGGTCAGAACCAGAACCCACTCCCAGGTCTCCCCGAGGTGCCTGATGAAACCGGAACAGACGCTGATCAGGGCAGAGGGTCCATGTCCAAGGGCCCCCTTTGCTTTTGGCTCACGCCCGGGGTGCTCCGGGCTTACTCCTGCCTCTGTTTCAGGGGTCCCTTCTGGTGGGGCCTGGGGAAGAGGCGGGGGTGATGGGGATGGAACCAGGGTCCGCTGGTGCTGCTTGCTGTACCCTCGCGTCAGGCCAGGGAGCCTGGCGTTTGACCCTGTGCTCAGCGTCGCTAAGAGACAGTGGCTGGGAGCCCAGATGGACCGTGTCAGGGTAGAGGCTCGCGGTGTGTCTGCCGCTGAATCCCTTTTTTTGGGGGGTGGGGGTGGGGTGAGGCGGGGGGAGTTGCCCACGAAGAGGTTGGGGATCCAACCAGGAAGACAGGAAAGGAAGGCGACATGTGAGCAGTGGGTGAGGTGGAGTAGGACGTTGGGGGGCAGAGCAGGGGTTTCCGGGTGTCATCGGAGCCAGACCCAGAGCCAGGGCAGGGAGGGGCTGAGATGAGGAGACACTCAGACCCTGGGGAGACCATCAGACCCTCCCCGCGTAGGGCTGCAGGGGTTGGCACCGCCAGGGCCGGCTCTGGGCCGCTAGGACGAAGAGCCTGTGGCCTTGTGGGGTTGTTGTTGTTGTTGTTGTTGTTGTTGTTGTTGTTGTTGTTGTTTTGGCACCTCGGGGCAGGCCCGACTGGCCGGTCACATCAGCAGGCCCCCCACGCTCCCCTCCCCCACTGGCCGCCCATTGTGGTGAGCTCCCATACCTAAATTTGCTTGCAGTCTGGATGGCACTTAAAGGATGTTGCAGATAGGTGATTACTAGACAGGAAGTAAGCCAAGTGTTCACCCAAGTTATGTGTGTTTCAATGAACAAAAAACAATCTGGACTTACTTTGGTAATGTTTTGGAGATTAGAAGGTAGAGTTTGAAACTAAGAAAATGTCAGAACACTTTTCTAGTAAGAGTAGCCTAGAAAGGAACCAATCACAAGAAGTTTGAAAAACAAAATTACTTGAGTTTCTAGTTCCCAACCCCACCCCAAACTGTATTCAGTAACCATGACTTCTCAAGATCCTTAAAGTCCCAGCACTCTTTGTAGTTTATCTTCTATGAGTATGGTCATGATCGACTTGGATCTCACTGTGAAGAAGAAAGCAGTGACATAAATGTAAAGGTAAAGGTAAAGGCCCTCCCGTTGATCGTCGATTTGCTCGAGCGGGCCCAGTAACGTCTCCATTGGAGACTTTGTTGTAATGATTAAATTATATTGATGATCATTTCAAATATTGTTATAGGAAACACATTTCTAACATTGCTATCCTATGTTAGAATACTCAATTCAAACTCTATCTCCTAATCTCCAAAACATTACCAAAGTGAGTCCAGATCTTCTTGTTCATTGACACACAAATAACTTGGGTGAATATTTGGTTTACTTCCTGTCTAGTAATCACCTCTCTGCAACACCCTTTAAGTGCCATCCAGATTGCAAGCAAATTAAGTACTGGATAATGTCAGGTAAGTGACAATTATTAGATAATGTCTATAAGAAGAGTGATTGGTGGGCACCACATTTAGATGCTTAATAAGGGATTTTCTAGACAGATTCTTTGCTGGAAATCTGTCTTTCAGGATGTGGTGAGCAAGCTTTGCAGAGATTCAACTGGTAATATGTGGTGTGACTATTTTTCAGTGAGTCTTATTTTTATAGGTCACTCAAAAGAAATCAATTGAATTGTTTCATAGTCTTAGCACACCCCACACACATCAAGAAGGCCCTTGTTCCATAATGCTTCTCTGTCTAATTCTTCACTCCCACCAAGCAGCTTTACTCACAGTCTCCCATGCACACCAATGACACTCATTTCAGTGTTATTGCTTTTGGTCAAGTTTAGTTTACAGTGTCTCTGAAATGTTTTCCTATGATTTATTCAGCCTGATACATTGCCTCATTTTTTGTAATTTCAGTATAATTTATGTTCTATATACATCATACCTAGCATATATTGCTTGATATTCATTTATTTACTTCTATTTCTGATTTCTATAATTAGTTTTATCAATAAAGATAACAGGGACTAATGTTAACTGGGTTGGCTTACCCTAACTTATTTTATTTTTATAAAGTTGTTCCAATACCAATCCCATCACCATTATACCTCCCCATTACCATATTTTGAATGCTTCTACCCCGATGCCCAATCCCTGATCCCAAAGCAGGACCTAAATAATTTATTTTATATTGTATTTTACAAGCTCAAATCCTGGGACTTTTCCAGTTTGAGTTACCATTGATGATTCTGAAATGCTTACATTGTTTTCCTTGCTTTTGTTTGTTTGAAGATTGCTTTCTTATGGGTCAGAGTCTGGATTGTTTCTGGATCCAGAGGCCAGTTCTACTATTTCTACTTCCTCTGCACTCAGATAATCCTCCCTGAGAACAAGCACTGGTAGCACTGTCCTCCTGTTGTTCATCGATTTATTTGCTCAAGCAGGCCCAGTAACGTCTCCATTGTGAGACTTGTTGTTACTGTGTTTGGCGTATTGAATACGTCATGATAGCCGTGAGGGTGAGATACTCTCTGTAGCTTGCCGGGCTCCCCGAGAGGGATGGAGGAATCGAACCCGGCTCAGCCCTGTCGGTCGCGCGCAAGTCAAATGCCCTACCACTGTGTTATTGCTCCAAGATTTTCTTTCATTTATGTTAGCTTCTTATTTGGAGCTGTTAATAAAATTCAGTGAGCCCATAGGTTTGCAGTTAAAGTATAATGTCTGACTGTCTTATCTCATCTTATCACTGAGGAATGAGAATCATAAGTCATATTTTGACAATAGATGAGTTCTAGGGAAATAACTTTAGGTTATGATAGAGTTCCCATTCAGTTTTCTCATTCTTGTCACAGATTTAAATATGGTTGCGGTGAATTTTTAAAGGTTACTTTACTGGCAAAGGTATTAATTTGGTGTTAACAGTTTTTAGATCATGAGTTGGTTTATGTGTGGCATGTCAAATTATGCCCCTCTCTGGATAAAAAATTTAAGATTGTGGAGTGCTTTATGAGTTTTTAAAAAAGTGTTATTCATCATTATAAAACTTCTTTTAAATACAATATATTATTCTATTATTTGAAATAGAATTTTGCACTGGAGGAAGAAAGCATTCAAATTTTACTTTCCTGACTTAGAATGAACACAAACTGTCCCCTGGAACTGCAACTCTCCCTCACCATCCCCCCTACACACACACACACACACACACACACACAAACACACACACACAGAACACAAACGTGCTCGCGCATTTTCTTGAATTTGACCAATAGAGAGTTCTCTAAGAGACCTTGGAATAATCCCTCCTTGTTTCTGGAATGATGCTCCCCCATCCCCATGACATATTCTAAATTCTCATTATATTGAGGTACAAGTTTGAAACTTGTCTTAAGATTCCTCCAAGTACTTCCTTTGTCTTTTATACAGCCACGCCCAATAGCAGATTGTGCTTCTGTTTTGGACTCAGAAACAGCACCATGTCCCAGGGCATGAGCTCTGATCTCTCACTTACCAAGGAGTCATACATTGGCAGAGTTAGAACCCAGGGAGGAGAATTTTGTCTAATGTGAAATTGGTGATGTAAGTAATTTGACAGAATTCCTGTTCACTTTTTCTTCCATCAACTACAACTTCAAGACAGATCTCATTTTTGCACACTTTATGAGCCCATGTGTTAGTGGACATATGTTCTGAACAAATTTCTGTATTTTCATAGATCTCATTGAAGCTCTGCCCCACAGATGGCTTTCTT
This sequence comes from Sorex palustris, assembly GCA_028565675.1. NCBI lineage: Eukaryota > Metazoa > Chordata > Mammalia > Eulipotyphla > Soricidae > Sorex > Sorex palustris. The sequence continues at coordinate 7,930 of JAOXYA010060354.1, read as the reverse complement.
TGTTTTTTTCCTTTTTAAAAATATTTCTCATAAAACAGAATTTGTTTCTCACATAGAACCTGCTAAACCTTGAATCTCTCTCAGACTTAGCTCTCTAGAAGACCCAGAATAAAGTACTTCATTCTAGACTCTAAGCTAAACAATATCCCTACTCATCTTCCACAAAAGCAAATAAATTGAGACAGGGGAGTATGTAAGAACTATGCTTTGTTTGGGGTATATGAGGGAACTCGTTAATAGGAGAGAAAAACACCAGCAATGAAACTAAGACTAAAGGCATTATCAAAAAAGGCAGAGAACACTAATGAATGTCAAACTTTATTTTATAATTTTTATCATTGTAAACCAAAAACTCATTATTATTAATTTGTTTCAGTTTCTTTTTTTTGCCAGACCTGGCATTGCTCAGGGGTTATTCCTGATTCTGTATTCAGAAATCACTCCTGGTGTTAGGGATTGCACCTGGGCCAACTGCATGCAAGGCAAGTGTCTTACCCACTGTATTATCTCTCCCCCAATAAGCCCATTATTAAGAATTATTTTCCTTAAATTTTTTCAACTCCATGCTAGTCATGTCCTTCTTTTAAACTTTAAAAGCTCTCTGTATAGAACATGCATGAAATTAATATATTGTTTTTTTCTTGGCAGTGAAGATACAGTGGGGGAATTCCCTTTATGCTTACAGGTGTCACTTCCAGTGTTGCTTCAAATTAAAAAAAAACAGCTTTAATGTCAGAGAGGAAGTCTGGAGTTTAAGGCAATCCTCAGTATAAAGTCAGCTCCAGTTCAATCCCAGGCGCCAAATTGCCCCCCAAACATCATCAGGCATGATATTCTCAGCTTCTCAGATTGAACCACAACATCACTGAGGGTCCCTCTACTTCCAGGGAAAAACCTTTTGCTTTATTCTTCAGAAATCTGAGATATGATTTATAATACTCTGAGTTGTCAGTGTCTGTTAAATGCTGACTTTCTTTGCTATTTTTGTATCACTGAATCACTTAACCATCCAACTGAATCATTAATCCCATCTGACATAAATACTATACTCAGTCACTGACAGAACCCTTCTGAGAATACAAAGAACCAAAAGTAGAAGATGTCATGTTTCTATTAATTACTGAGGCATATCTTCACATTTTTCTGAAAACACTGGGAAAAAACAGCATGTAGAAAGACCAGCTTACAGTTCCAGCTCACTAAATATATGCACATAAAAATACTAAAGAAATATAGTATGCATATATATATGAGCATTTCTTTTGTGTTCTATTTTGAATATTTTACACACAAGTCAAATCCTGACCCACCAAAACACATTTTCCAAGACCCATCTATGTGGATAAGAATAAATTTTTTAACCAAAATAATTAAAATATTTTGGTCTCTTATAGCTATTATTTTATTGAATTGCATGGTTAATAATTCATAATTTATTTTCCCTCTTTCTCTAAGAGCACACCTGTAAATTTGTGTATTATGGGCCTAGTTTACAAGTGATCAACTGTAAAGCTCATTGATTGAGAAAGCTAATCTTAATCACAAAACTGGTCTATTTAATATCTGAATATTCATTATTTGAATCTAGCTCCATGTGATTCCAAACCTGTTATTTTCTTATTGATCTTTACCACTTTTAATATATATTGAATTTTTACTCATACTCATTGATTGATGAAATTTTTTTATGGTTTACAATTAGAATGCTACTGGAAAATTATGGTTCAGATCCTAAATTGAGATGATAACTTCAGAAATGAGTGGAATTAGTAGACAGAGATAGAAGTGGGGATTGCAAAGATGATCTAAATCATTAGAATATAGTGAATGGACATTTTGTGATAATGCTCTACTTCTCCTTAAAATATGAAAGGCAGTTGGCTCAACAAATGGAAAGTTGAGCTCAGAAATGAGGCACGTGCAGTGTAAATCACTGTTTAAGTTGGTCACATTCAATCTTTTTAGAGTTGACGCAGCTGGTGTGTGACTTACCTCAGTGTTAGTCTGACTCTAAGACAGTGGTTCATGCTTCTTGTTAGACTGCTCTTTGTTGAATGCTTTTATTGTTCGCATTGACTTCATAGCCTGTGCTGGCTGACAGGAATAATGCTTTTCGTGTATTCTGTAATCTTTAATTCCGGAATCTCTGAGTGTGTAAAAGTAACTGGAGATTTGACTCATTGCAGTAGTCAGAAAAACTCAGTGAATTTCTTTTTTGTGTTTAAAAAGTAGCTCCAGAAACCGCTCAATTTTTAGTTTCTTAGCAAATGAGACCAATCTAACATTATTTTGTCTTCCTCTTACTATAACACATCAGAGAAATTCTGTAGGATATGTGAGGGAGGTATTTTGAATAAGTGGTTGAATAAGAGAAGAAATGGTGAAATTATTGATTTCATTTTACAAATGTAGATCATGTGATTTGGTGGAAAGTGAAAATGATACACAGCAGAATGGTAGCAAAAAGACACCTATGAACACACTGCTTTTCAAATAGGCGCTTTATTTCATGGTTAGTAGAATAAAATACTGATATTATATGAGACAACCCTCCAAAAGCCCATAGGCTATGGGGATGTATTCCAGAAATATGAATACATGGAGTCTGGGAACCCAAATCTATTTTGTTGGACCATGAGAAATAGCATTATGTGTGGCCTGAATTTAGGGCATCATGACAAAGCTTGGAGGAATCTTAATGATGCCAGATAAGATATGGCTGAAGAAACCTCGATTTTTAACCAGAAGAAGAGGAATTATTTTAGGAAGACTTGATGGCTAGTGTCAAGTTTATGAAGATCTATCAGGAAAAAGAAAGATTGGGTTTAATTTAGGTGATTTTAGTGAGCAGAGTAAAATCACAAAATGTCAACTGTCAGTATAACATAATGTAGCATTTTTGGAGTTTTTGAGACCAGTTCTTAATAATATTTTAAAATAATAAATGACTATGACTCAAGGGAAGATGGCGGGCTAAGGGATGCTGTGGGCATTCAGTGAGTATGTCATGTTGCTAAGCATTTTATAATGCACAGCTTTCCAGAACTATTCTCCAGGCTGGATTTTTAGTAATGCAAAAGTAGAGAAACCCGTTAGATGTTTCCACTCATTTTAATCCAGATCATGGATTTCCTGGAACTATGAAGTAAAATGTAAGAAATATAAACTATAAAGTAAAATGTAAAGGTAAAGGTAAAGGCCCTCCCGTTGTTCATCGATTTGCTCGAGCAGGCCCAGTAACGTCTCCATTGGAGATTTTGTTGTTAACTGTGTTTGGCATATCGAATACATCACAGGTGACTTGCCAGGCTCTGGCGTGCGGGCGAGATACTCTCGTAGCTTGCCGTAAGAAATATAAACTATCTATAAGCATTGGTTTCTAAAAATGTTGCATTCATTCAGAATAAAATTATATTCTCAAGAAGTGTTATAAGGGCTGGAGCAATAGCACAATGGTAGGGCGTTTGCCTTGCACACGGCCGACGTTGGTTCAATTCCCATCATCCCATATGGTCCCCTGAACACTGCCAGGAGTAATTCCTAAGTGAAGAGCCAGGAGTGACCCCTGTGCATTTACCAGGTGTGACCCAAAAAGCAAAATAAATAAATAAAAAGTGTTATATTATACCTTTCATTCTTTTGCCTGTATTGGTAGTCTTTCCTGTGCTTTATTTCCTGATAAATTTTGCTTCTACCAATCAATGACTTCTCATATTCAAAACAAAACTCCATTTTCCTGTACATCCTACTAATCTTATTCTTTCCTTTCAAAGTTTGGTATCCTTGAAGAGTACTATGCAATGATTTGCACACATTTTATGTCATGAATATAATATTCTCAAGGAAGATATTATTGGTACTTTCTAAAATCCAGTGTTTATGCTTCTTTAATTTTCCAGTAATTTAATTTTTACTGTTGATCATTTTTTCCTTAAAACTTATTTCCTTTGGGTCATAGAAATAATACAGTGAGCAAGATTCTCATTCGGTTTGATCCCAGACACCTCATATGGTCCCCCAAGCTCCACCAAGAATGATCCCTGAGCACAGAGTTAAGAGTAAGTCCTGAGCACTGCAGGGTGTGACCCCAAAACAAAAAAAGAATCTCAACTTAATGTGACTTTTCCTTCCCATTTCCCCAAAGAATCTTCTTGTTCTTACCTTGTATTGTATCAATATTCTTCAGGACTCTGTCTCTATCTTGTTTCTCTTTTATCAGTATGCTTACTGAGAAATTCATTAACATTCATAAAATGTCATTTTACTTTTCCTGAGTTTCAAATATAGAGCCTCTTATTATTTCCCTCCAGAATCCAGACTTAAGATCCATCTATGATCTCCTAAACAAGTCACAGTCATTTTGGATTCAGAGTGTCCATTTCTGTCTTTCTTATTCAGACAGCTATAACAAAATACCAGACTGGGTAACTACAACAAACATTTCTCTTAGTACCACAGGGTGGGAAGCCCAAGATGATGGCTCCAGCAGATTCCGTGTCTGGTGAAAATCCACATTCTTAGATGCTCATTCTCTTTAACACTGTGGAATGGATAAAAGAGTTTTGAGATGCCTCTTTCATAATATCACTGCACACCTTCAAAGAACCCACCTCCAAATACTATGATATTGGGCATAGATTCTATCTTAGAATTTGATCTCTAACACTCCTAAGTCTGGTTGTCTTCTAGTATATGTTACATCCATAATTGGCTTCACAGTGTAGCTTGTCACCAGTCACAAACTCCAATAACAAGCTCTGAAGTTATTCTAGGATACCCTTTTTTCTCAGTCCCCACCCTATACCATTAGTTGTTTTTTATAGTTTACTTTGACATACATCTCTCATATTCTTTTTTCTTTATATCCAGAGCCACGAATTTAGTTAATTTGTGTCTGAATCACCTGTATTGATAAAGAGTTGACCTTTCAAACTTAAAAAAAAGAAAGAACTGTTACTTTTTAGGTAACATTTCCAAAGTCCTTGTTTTTGCTGTAAAGCAGAAGATAAAGCAACTAAATATCTTGAGTCATGTGTTTCATACCTGTTCTCTGTTACTACCTGGGACATTTGCCTTTCAAGAGACTAGGTAATCTATAGTATTTCTTCTATGCGTTTTTGTAACTTGTCCCAGGTTAACTTAAACTTTATCTTTATTAAAAAAGCACTTTTATTTTAACAAATATGTATGCATATATTTTTAAAAGTCAAATAGTACTAAGAAGCTTATAGCAACAAAACTTATTTGCAGTCCTTCCCATATTTCTCTCTCTCAAGAACAACTTTATCTCTCTTAGGTGTTTATTTCTGCATTCATCTTTATGTTGCTAAGAAATTTATTTGTAATGTTATTTCTTTCCATGTCAAATTTAGTTGACTAAACTAAACCTATTTGGTTTCTGTTTTTAGTCGGGAATTATTACCAGGAGGTAATTCTCAAAATACTTAAGATATGATGCAATGCAGATCAGTGAAGACTTTCAGTTTCTTTGCACTCTGTATGTAGGCAAATTACAGTTCCTTATTTGAAATGAACTTTTGCTAAATTATTGACATTTATATTTTATAGTCATGTAAATATGTACCACTACTGAAATAATATACCATGTTGTTTTATCTTGCTTCTGATTATATTCTCGAGTTTTTGACATTTAAATTTTTTAAATTTCTTATTAAAAATGTATCATAAGCTTCTCTTTCTCTAAGAAGCCCTTGCTTTTAGTCAGAATCTCCATTCTGTGTTGTGCTTGCAAAACATATTTTAAAGATTTTTGTGTCTAACTTCCTATCGTAACTCCTTGAAGTCAGTAATAGCTAATATCTTTAAATCTTCAGTAACTTGCACCAGTGCCAATCACACAGTGCCTAACAAATATTGAATTATAGATAGACCAGGAACATATTTTCTCTTTGAAATAGCCGTTAGTGTTTAGCCAATGATTTCTGAGTCTCCCTGATTTGCTTTTTTTTTTTTTCATTATGGGCCACACCCGTCTATGGTCAGGACTCACACCTGGCTCTGCATTTGGATCACTGCTGGCAGGCTCGGAGAACCATATGGGATGTCGGGGTCCGGTTGAACCCAGGTCTGGTGTATGCAAGGCAAATGCCCTACCCACTGTACTATCCCTCCGGGCCCCTTTCTCTGATTTTTTAGTTGCTTCAGTTGCGGGACCCAATAAAGTAATTAGTGCAAACTCTCACGGGATTGTGGGCACTTTAAGGGTCACCTACTGCACAGCTACACACAGTTGTTTTAATGAAGGGATTTAGATGATGTTGCCAGAGTTTCTATCTTTTAAGTGGAAGCAAGAGAATCTAGTTTAAACGTGTCATCTTGATTCAAATTTTAAAACTACGCAGATGAAGAAAGTGCTTTTTCTGGGCGAGTGTTATTCATGGCCACCAGCTCACAGCTTGAACTTTGTTGGGTGGAAACAGGAGGTGGAACACTGCCCTTGGCTTACCCTGTTCTTGGTATTTGATTGCCTTGAGGAGGTCTCCTCACAAGGGCTTCCTCCGTGCTGTATTTCCAAAGGTCTTCCCAGGGGTCTGGTATCAACAACTGATGGCACACGTGAAATGTCTAAGCAGAAGAGAGCCCAGATAGAGGCCCCAGCCTACCAGAATATTTAGTCTGAGCGGTGTTTCAATGGAACCAGGATTGCCTCTATATTTGAAAGTAGATGATAACCGTGCTAAACTTAAAGTGATAATGGAAAGGGGTTTGACTAGATCAAAGTTACTACAGTGCAAACAAGGTGACTTTTTATTGTTACATAAGATAAATTTTTGTTACTACCATTTCTGTTTGCAGATGCTGAATTTTGATAAGATTTATATCTTGGTTTTTTTATTTTTTATTTTCTAAAGCTAAAGATTAGCTTTAGAATTCAGTCCTGATTCTTCCCATGATGAAAGTTCATATATGGGATTTTAGAACTAAATTAGACTTGTTTTATAATAATAAATTGATTGCAATTGGACACTGAAAATTGGTATTGGAGTTTTTTTAATTTGATTTTTTTATATTATTTTTTACTGTTGTTGCTTATTTTGTAAACTGACGTTCATTCTTCAACATTAGTTGAATATCCATGAATCTGTGTCATAGACTGGTCTTGCAATACACAATTCCTGTGCTTGAGAAGTTCTAATGGATTCCTTGCTTCTGGTTTATTCTAAAAATTAAAAGAGGAGACTAATAGGGTGGAATATAAAAAACATTCTAGAAACTTGGTGGCAAATTTTTTTGTTTTAAAAATTATCACTTTGTTTTGTTTGCAGCAAATTTCTTTCAAGTTGAAAATAAGAGAGGGAAGCTAAGGAAAAAAAATTTTGTAAACCAAGACTCATAGTGAGCGACTGTAGTTACACACCTTTGTGGTCATCTCTATCAGCACGGATATTTTGTTACATCTATCACATTGACGTGTAAGCAATTGCACATATAAATCATATTCTAAGGAGTATTCTGGGGCCTACTTCTCTAAGGAACTCACTGAAATATTCTCTTTATGTTGAAAATCATTGAAGAGATGACATTGATTCACACCTGACTGTGCTCAGGAATCATTCCTGGTGGTGCTTGGGGGACCCTTTGCCTTTGCAGTGCTAGCGATCAACCTTGGGCTGACCCTGTGCCGGGCCTTTCCCTGCTGTCATAAAAAATAAAGTTATTTTCATGACTAAATAGTATTTCTAATTAATTATCTATTGTTATTTAGATGATCTCTATTGGTATTTAGATTACTTCTTGTTTCTGGATCGATAGCACAGCTGTAGGGCAGTAGGGCGTTTGCCTTGCATGTGACCAACCTGGCTGACCCAGGTTCGATTCCTCTGCCCCTCTAGGAGAGTATCTCGCCCACGCAGCAAAGCCTGGCAAGCTACCTGTGACGTATTCAATATGCCAAACACAGTAACAACAA
>JAOXYA010060307.1:0-24313 GCA_028565675.1 Sorex palustris | reverse complement strand
ATAAGCAAGAATAATAAGAATCAGGAATATTTATCTGTTTAGAGTATATCAAAATGAAATTCAGATTTGAGTAGTTATTGTGTATTTTCTCATGGTTCACAGGAAACTTTTGAACTTATCTTTTGAACATTTTCTAATTAGGTAGTTTTGGGAAATACATACAATATAGTTTCTATAAGTATTCTGAACATAGTGACACATTGAAGAATTGGATTTGTATATGAGAATTCAGTAACGAAAAGGAACTAAAGATAACTTTTAATGTCTTCACCAATTATTAGAATTGAGTCCAGGTACTACCTTGGTTAACAGATATTAATATTAAGCAAAGATTTAAAGTTCTCTGATCATCATTTTCTAGAAGGATGTTCTACCTTTTTCTTCTTCTTTTCTTCTTACATGAGATCTGAGAAAGTGAACTGTATTATAATTAATGATACCACATAATGACCGCTCACCTGTCTTATGAATTATGAGTTTTTTTTGTGTGTATCTATAATATTTAAGTTGGTTAAAAAGAAGGTTATATAGTTTAAAAGTACAGAGTGGTATGTATTAATGATGGGCTCATCCTCACGCTTGCTTGCAATTACAAAACCATAAGCAGGGAAGCCACAGAAAAAGTTCTAGACCTTTCCATGAGCTCCATCCATGTTTCTGCCACTGTCTGTGGCTGCTGCCTGATATAGGAGCCATGCCAGCTGGGTGGAAGGATGGGTGTCCCTTCATTCTTGGATGGTTCCTCTCCCTAACCTTTCCCACATTCAGCATTTATTCTTGCAATATTTTACTCTGGTCAGTAAAAAGATCTTGTTAGCAACTGGTACTCTCTTAAAAAAGAAAAGACTTGGCTGAGGTTGGCAACTTGCAAAATGTGCCTCTGGAGTCCCTAGCAGGCCCCAGTTGGGCCTCTGACTGAGTCTAGCTCCATCCTATCTGGACTTTTTAAAGTGAGTTCTGCCTTTTCCTTCTGCCAACAATGAGTCTGCCAAGGGCCTCCTTGCCCAGGTCGGTACTTAGGAACCTGAGAAATGGCCATCACTTTGTACGGAGCTGCTAGAGCCGCCTGGGTGCTCTGCGTGGCCCTGTGAGCAGAGGCTGCAACGGAAGCTGTTTTTATTCTGGCTCTTTATAGGTTTTAATTCTCCTACTGGTTCTTCCAGGAAACACATTATTCCATGTACAGCTTAGTGTCTCCAGGGACCTCAATAAGTCTCAATGGAATGAACCATGGCATCACCTAGGAGAACTCTGCCACGGGGACTCGGTTGAAGGTTGAGACTGAGAATGGGCGGAGAGAGGGTGTGTCACCTCTGTCCTGAATACAGCAGGCCCTATGGTTATGCTTATCAGCAGTTGCCTCTCTCCCTTCAGAATGGGTGGGACCCAAGAAACCTGAGCTCTTTTTTACCAAGTTGCTGGTTCAGAGGAGTCCAAGTTCAATCCTCAGGCTGGGCCCAGGGTGACAGAGAAACTGCCCCAGGAATGTTCCAGAGGCACATTCTGAAAGGAGGAACCAGGTATAGGTCATTGCAACACTGGTTCTTACACTTCTAAAGGGGAAGTCAAATTCACAACAAAAGACTATTTCATGAAGTCACCATTGCTTTCTCCATATGGCAGGAAATTATTTAATATTGGAATATGTTGACTTTTCAGTTTCTATCTAAAATCAACTCTGTTGTCACACTTAGCTTCCAAATGCCAACTCTACCAGTGATAAGGGCCTGAACTTGGGCTTACTAGTTCATGTCTCTATATTTTCTTTCTTTCTTTCTTTCTTTCTTTCTTTCTTTCTTTCTTTCTTTCTTTCTGGAATTAGAGGATATCATGTTGAGTGAAATTAGACAGAAGGAAAGGAACAGATACTGAATGATCTTATTCATATGTGAGACTTAAAGATACACAGTGAGGTAGCAAACAATGGGCCAAAGGCAACACAAGAGAACTGATGACAAAATTGAGTTGGGGGGATTAAAAAGGAAGGGTGCTGGAGTCCTTGGGGGAGGGTACACTAATGATGGGTTTGGTGTTGGGATTATGTGCATGAGAAATCATTATTAACAATATTGTAAATCACAAAACCTGAATTCAATTTAAAAAAATGAAGGAAATAAATTGGGTTACAAGTACTGCATGGCAAGGCCATTTGAGAGGCTAACGCATGCCTCTTTAGAAAGTCTGAGAAAGTGGAGGCATAAAGTACCTGGTCTCTGAAATCCAGGGCCCACTGGATATTCTGAGTCTCAGGTATCCAAATTATTCCCCCTCTATAGATCAGCCTTCTTTGGGAGTGAGAGAGAGGATGTGAAAACTGGACTAGGTAACTTCCATGCTTTCTTTCAGATATAAGAAAATCACCACCACCAACACTGTTGTTTCAAGCCGAGTCTGAGAAAGGCAAGTTCCTGTGTCTCTGAGAAAGATGGAATTTGTGTAGTTTAGCTAGGGTGAAATCCTCTACATGGACTCCTCATCAATGCCCTGTAGCTAACGACTGCCATCAATTTCTCTGCAAATGATCAGACTTTGGGAGCCTTTAAAAGTAGAATGAAGTTCTGGTTAACCATCAGGATGAGCAAAGAGGAGATGAAATATCTATCAAATGCATGTGCCTTGTCATCATGATGCTTCCCTGGATTCTGAGATCAGAGTCTATTAGAGTTGATGAAGCAAGTTGGGGGGGGGGATTGTGAAAAGCACTTAAACTTTTGGGTCCTGGTCTGGCCCGTTCAAAGCCATTCCCTGCCTTCGAGTTGCTTGAAGATTCTGGGCCAGTGGTTTGTGTCTGCTCTGTGTCTCAGCTTCCTTGTCCACAAAGCAGAGAAATTCCCTATAGCCCCTGGGCTGTGGGGAGGTTTGAGGTCAGAGAGGACACACCGGTGAAAGAACTCCTTTCTCAGATTCAAACCTGAGTGGTCGGGATGAAGACGGATGTTCTCAGACCATATTTGCTGAATGCTCACTGCAGAGTGGAGGACACTCTTACTATAAGTACTTTAGCTCAAACAACCCTGAGTTAGATGAGGTCATGGCCTGGCCTCCAACGTTGGGGGGCTGGAATGCAGCGGAATGGAGGCCACAGAGGAAGACTAGGACGGGCTGGGGTTGGAATCCAGCTCCATCTGTTTAGAACTTACATCTTAGTCATCACGTGACTCTGCTACCAGGACACGCTACAGTGCAGGAAATGACTTTAACAATGCACACCTGATTGTGCAATGCACTCAAGCTAAGGGTCATTGCTCTGGGACATGGTGGGGAGTAGGGGAGGTGGGGGGAGGGAGGTGGATTTTGTGTTTTCCATGGTGAAAACAAGTTCCTAACTTTCCTTCAGCTTAAAGATGGCTGAGTTCAGCAGGAAATAGACCAGATGGTGCTCTCATCGCTCCTATTTTTGCAGAGGAGGGGATCCCTCCAACACACACTCACACCTGCTTTGCTGAGCTTTCCTTGGGACCCAGGCCAAACGGGGAAGGTTGTGGGGGAGGAGAGATCTGACGGCATCTCAGCCTCTGCTCCTGCTGACCCATACTCAGTCACTGTGGGGTCTCAGAGAAGGAGCAGAAGACACATGAACACAGTGTTACTTAGAGCAGAAATTGCTTCCTGAAGCTTCATTTACTGCAAGGAAACGCAGCCCCAAGAAACATCTGGGCAAAGGAGTCTGTCATATTGAAAAACAGCTATTGCAAACATTTCCCCCCGGAATTCCACACCCAACTCTGTATCCAAGACAGACATGCTTTGGTCCCAGTTGGCCACCCAGAGAGAAGTGAGCGAGGCCATCCTCAGAGGCACTGCACCTCTGGCGGCACACACACCAGCCCTGAGCCCAGATGTGCTTGACAAACAGAATCCTCACAGGAATAACTGCCTAGGGCTGAGGGATTGTTCAGGAAGCAGAATGTCAGCCCTACAAGCATGGCTGAGAGTCTGTCCCCTGAGGTCACCACATGTGCTAAGTGCCAGCACTGCTCTTCGAGCCTCACCACTCTGATGTCCGCAATCCCCGCAACGGGAGTTCCAGCGGCACTGCAGTCGCCTGTGTGTGAGCACCGCGATTAAAGGAGTGTGATCCCAGTGAGCACCTTAACATGTGCGAGCACTACAACCAAGCGGGGAGCTGGCCTGTGGCCATGGCAACAACCATAGAGGGAAGGGAAGGAGGCGAGGGAATGGAAAGAAACAGTCCTGAAATACAGTCCAGTGCAGAGACTTTGGCAAGAAACAGGCCAACTGAGAATCCTCCTGCTCCGAGTCTTAGCTGCTTGGAGCTCCAGCATACTCGTGCTATCTGCCTGTCAAGGCCATGGAGAAGCCTCGGGAAAAACAGCAGGAGCTTTTCAATGGTCCTGATTGCCAGGAGGTGCCACGCTAATTTTTAATTAATTATTTTTTGGAAAGGATTTGCCCCAGCTGAACTTGAAACCTGGGGCTGTGTCTAGCCTAACTGGCTCCCTGGTGAGGTACTGCTCAGGTCCAACAGTGTGGGGGCCTTGAAGGCCACCCCGGGTTGTTCTGGGGGTGGGAGACAAGTGAGGATCATAAGCCTGCAAGGCATGCGCTCCCTTCCTTTGGAGTAATCTGCCTGGTCCTGTAAGATTTTTGCCTTCAGGACTGAAGCCCTGTACCAAATCCATGACAACCTCACTAAGGGTTCACAGGAGGCAGCAGATAATCATCCCTTCCTCTCCATCCCTATTTGTCAGTAAGCATCAGTGCTACACAAAGCACAGTGCTGAGGAAGGATCCCACATGCAAGGAGCATGAAAGGTGTGTGTGTGTGTGTGTGTGTGTGTGTGTGTGTGTGTGTGTGATATGCTACTTATTTATCCCAGATTCCTGACACTGGGCTCTTAAAACCCTTAGAAAATCTTGACATTTCCAAAATTGTTTGCTTTTCAGAACAAGTTCCTTCCCACCAAATCCAGTTCTCTGCTAATGAGGTGACTGTAGATCCCAGAGAGCTTCAGGGAGAGGGGGACCTCAGAAATGGTCAAACATCCCTGGAGGGCTGAAGCATGCAGCCCCACCTTTCATTCCCACAGGGGCTAGGGACTAAGTTATATCACAAAGGCCCATGATTTGCTCAGTCACGCAAAACCTTCATGCACAATCATCATGCAACCTCTGAATATGGGGTTCTGGGAATATAGGAGTTTTTGGGTGGGTGAGCACATGTAGGGGTTTGGAGGAAGACAGGCCTGGTTGGGTGTGGAAGTGCCTGTCTTCCACCCAGACTGTATCCTACTGTGGGTAACATCTTTAATCCACTTCTTCAACCGCACCTTCCTGATAGACTGTTGAGAATAAGGAACCTGCTGTCTGAGTTCTGCGGCCTGTTCAGAAAATTATCAGAACTGAGAAGGGTGCTTTGGGAGCAATCAAATTTTTCCTCAAAGTCAAGCAGAAGTGTGGATTCATTCCCAAAGCACCCCATTTTCTTTTCTTTCTTTTATTTATTTTTTATTTTTATTAGTGAAACACCATGAGGTACTTACAAAGTACTTTCTGTAAGTACTTTGTAGACTACAAATTTTTGTGCTTGGGTTTCAATTATACAATGATCGAGTACCCATCCCTCCACCAGTGCCCATTTTCCACCACCACTGATCCCAGTATCTCTCTCACCCCCCATCTTCCCCATCCCACCCTGCCTCTGTGGCAGGGCATTCCCCTTTGTTCTCTCTCTCCTTTTGGGTACTGTGGTTTGCAAATGAGGCATTGAGGGGCAATCGTGTTCCGTCTGTAGTCTACTTTCAGCATGCATCTCCCATCCTGGGAGAATCCTCCCAACACCATTTACTTGATGCTCCCTTCTCTATCTGAGCTGCCTTTTACCCTAGCATCTCCCATCCTGGGAGAATCCTCCCAACACCATTTACTTGATGCTCCCTTCTCTATCTGAGCTGCCTTTTCCCCTAGCACGTGCGGCTGGCCTCCAAACCATGGAGTGAACCTCCCGGTACTTATCTCGGCTATTCTTGGGTGTTAGTCTCCTATTTTGTTACTTTATATTTCCCCAGATGAATGCAATCTTTCTATGTCTGTACCTCTTTCTGACTCATTTTGCTTAACATGATACTTTCCATGTAGTACCACTTGTATGTAAATTTCATGACATCATCTCTTCTAACAGCTACATAGTACTCCATTGTATAGATGCACAAAAGTTTCTTTAACCAGTCATCTGTTCTCGGACACTCAAGTTTTTTCCAGATTCTGGCTGTTGTAAACAGAAGCACCCCATTTTCAAGTGGCATCTGACTGGACCCTTAACTCAAGAGTAGGCCTGAATTCTGAGGAGGGTTGAGTTGAGTCGAATTGTTGAATGCCCAAATTGGTACTGAACCAAGAATGAGATGTGGGGGTGTCCATATGCCCTCTGTGTGGGAGCCCTCAGAGATATGACCAGCTGCATTCCCTTCTGGGTTGGAGCCCTGGACAGGGTTTGGGAGTGAGCAAAAACCTAGGTTCTCTGCCAAGTCCCTCAGGCCTGCACCTACAGCCACTTCCTCCTCTTTCCACAACTCTATTTTCAACTGTAGTCTCCATCACTACCCCAAAGGATTTACGGAGCTCTCAACTCATAATTTTGGGCACTCTTTGAGGGCTGTGGCTGAGGATGGTCATTTGGGCCCCACAGAGAGTCTACCTGGCTAATGAGGCTGGAGGGCTTCATGCTCAATGAGTTCAGGGGCTAGGCCTGTGGTTAGCTCAGTCTAGAAGAAGGAGTCTCTGTTGTGTAGAAAGGCACCATCAAGAGTTGGGGGCCCTGGGCCCACAACTGAGTTGCCAAGAGAATCAGTCCAAGGAACAGGCTTGATTTTCCCTTGAACTGGGCACATAGATCAGGCTTTGGGGGGGGGGGGCTCCAATGGGTCTGACCAGCTCTAGAGATAACAAGTAACACATAAGTCCTAGGCCACTACTCCTCCAAGTGCCATGCTGGGACCCTGATCTCAGCTTTGCTGAGTGTCCCCCAGGCACCAGGCCCTATTTCCATAGTTGACATTTCTCTCGGATCAAGGATGCTTTGTTAATTCCTGTTCTAAGTAGAAAGGGAGGCTCAGAGCAGGTGGCCACTCTGTCAGGTTGTTGGCTCATGGGGTGCAGCTGGCATCTCCTTCCCAGGCTGCTGGGCTGTGGACTTTCAGGGGGTGCCTGTCCATCTTCAGAGTGAAGACTCAGGTGTAGGTGCAGGCCAGATGGCACCCGAGCCAAAGAGCTGACTGCTCACTCCCCTTCCTCCACTCCCACCCCACTCCAGCACTGACAGACCCAAAATCTGCTTTAAAGGCATTTTATTTCTCCTGGTCATCCCAATTGAGGACACTTGAAGGATAAAGCTCTTTGGACATCTCAGCCTTAGAAACACACACGAAAGCATGATCATAACCAACAAGGACCACTGCAAAGGGGCCCAGCCTCTTCCCCTGCCCTTTGCTGCCCCAGGGGGTTTTCCTCTGTTCACTGTAAGCAGGCTGTGAGGGCAGCAGGTATGGGTCCCCTACTGCGGATCTGCCCTTTCAGTTCACCAAGGCAAGACGCTGAGATGGACAGAAAATGCCAGCCCCAGAGGCTAAGGTACACCAGGGAGGACCCTGCTTTGCGGGCAGAGTTTACCTTATGGAGAGAAGCTCTCAAGGTCCCTTGGCAAGCTCTTCTGTAAAGAGGAAAATCTAGAGTCATCCCCAGGATAAAAAGCATCAGATCCCAAGCTGCTGACCCACAATCCTCAGCCTGCAGCTCTGCCAGAGATGACCCACCTAAGCTGCCACCAAAGGCTGGTCGTGACCAGGGAAACTTTTTTCTGGTGGTGGTGATGGGGCACACCTGAGGATGGTGAGGGCTGACTCCCTGGCTCTGTGCTCAGGATCACTCCTGGCGGAGCTTGGGGGACCACATGTGTTCAAATGTTCCCTTATCTGAAATTCAAGTGAAACCAAAAGAGACTTCTTTCTGGTTCTAAATGTGCTTTTTGCTTCTTCATAGAATGATGAAAATATCTGGTTGGGCTGGAGGAGAACTTGGGAAAGAGGTGCTAGTTCCACAGCTGGGGAGGGCACCCCTTGGTGAGAGTGTGTATGTGTGTGTGTATGAGAGAGCACTGCAGTGATTCCCAGCTGTTGCCAAATACCTCATGTGCATCAGTCAAAAGTGTGAGCCCTGGAGAGGACACATGCGAGCCCCACAGCCAGGGAAGAGTAAGGAGAGTGACCCTTGGGAAGCAGCAGAGCTGAGTGTGTGAGCACCACTGCCTGATGTGTGATCCCTGGGGACCCACTGTTTTCAGAACAACCACAAGAGCAAGAAAAGGAAGGGGGAGAAGGCAGGAAATTAAAAAAACAACTATTTTCATGTATGTGCTTTTGAGTTTCTGCTTTTCGGCCACATGTGGTGGTGCATGGGGACTATTCCTGGCTCTGAGATCAGGAGTGACCCCTGGCATGCCCAGGGTCCATATGTGGTGCTGGAGATTGAAGCAGAGTGGTAGCCCTTGACACTGCATGCGAGGCAAGTGCCAAAAACAAAGCTCTAAAACAAAGCACTAAAAAGGGCTCTGAAAAAAGAATACATTATCTTTATCTATTTATTTATGTACTTACTATGAACTATTTTGGGGGTCATCTCAAGGGCTGTTCAGTCTCTGGTTCCAGTGACTTTAGGAAAGTTGGTAAGTAATCAACTTTAGGTAAGTTGATTTTGGCCATTATTTTTTGAAGCCCATGTCACTGGACTTGGGTGGTGGTTTGCCCCCCGATCCCAGTCCTCTGAGGGGTATAAGGTAAGTCTTCTATTTGAAGTTTGTGCAGTGTTTCCCTAGTTGCAAAGGTGGAAGTGACCATTGCTAAGCTTTATACCAATCAAAGCTGAAACCAGACGCTGAGTTTTTAAAATGTTTCTAAGACTGTACAGGACAATCCATTTTTCAAACAATTTTAATGGCACTTCCTCTTTGGCCACCTCCCTTCATGCCCAACTCTTCCTTGGGGTGCAGGGAAGACATAGGGCCTCAGGAACACTTCCTTCATGCTGCTATCAGAACAGAACCAAAGAAAGTGGGCTGCAGTGAGGGGAACTTCATATAGCTTTGTTACTTCTACAACCCCAGCACCCACAGCAGTCCCTGGCCCAGTGCTGAGGGACCGAAGGAATCTGCCAATCCTTTGTGGGGGAACCACGGGGTCCGTTTCCTGGCCCGGCCGCCTGCATGGCCTCAGCTAGCTCTCTACAACACTGCCCTCCCCTGGACCCCCTGATGGTCAATGCAGGGATTGTGTGCCCTGGACACTAGAGAAATAGGACGGGGTGCCCAGCTCCAGATGTTCCACATCTGTGTTCCATAGAGGCCCCATGAAGAACCAACCTATCATTTCACGTTCTTTTCAAAATACTCCCAAAGGCCACCGTTGCTCATGGTTGGCTGTTACCAGTACCATGGACAGTTTGATGGAAAGGGAAGTCTGATTCATTCAGGAATTACTGTTCCCCCCTCTGAATCCTGCCTCTTACGAGAGCTTTAATTCTATAATATTCATCCATAGTGCATGATGTCCCTTTCACAGAGCAGAGCCCACATGGACTCAGAGCACCAGAGCATGGCCTAAATCACCCTTACTCTGCACAGGCCTGGCTTTTTCTCAAAACTGTCCTTAAAAAAAAAGCATGCAGGGAAAACGAGCCAGGAGGACTGGTCGATGGTTGGTCAATGGTGTGAGAGATGGAGGGTAGTTAAGATAGACAATTATGACAATACTCATTGGAAATGATCACTCCGGACAAAAACTGAATGTTGAAAACAGGTAAAGGGATATACATGATGATCTCTCAGCATCTGTATCGCAAACTATAATGCCTAAAATGAGAGAGTGAGAGAGAGAGAGATAAAGAGAGAGAGAGAGAGAGAGAGAGAGAGAGAGAGAGAGAGAGGGAGAGAGGAGAGGTACCTGTCATAGAGGCAGATGGAGGTGGGGGGTGGCTCTTGAAGGGTGGGAAGGAAACTGGGGACACTGGTGCTGGGAAATTAACTGGTGGAGGGATGGGTGTTGGAACATTGACTGAAATGCAATCATGAACAATTTTGTGATGCTCTATCTCTCGGTGATTCAATTCAAAAATAAAAACTGGCATGATGATGTCAGCCCCAGGGTGATGGCCTTTCTTCGTGCCCTCAGAGGAGAGAGTGGAGATAGATGGGAAGAAGAGAGGGGCCGTTTCTTATGGAACATGGAGCCAAGCTGCTTTCCAGGATGCCTGACCCTTGCCAGGCACCTGGAAATCAATGCTGGGGCAGTCTCTGTGCCTCAGTGTCCATCCCCACCTTCCTCCCGGTGCTCCTAGATGCTGGGACGCCCAGCTGGGTTTCTGTGGGAACTGGCTGAGAGATGCCCTGGTGTGCCACTCACCTAGCTACCCTGCAGCAAGACCGAGGGAGACGCTCCGGATTAAGGAGAGGGATTTGGCAGCCAGACTCTGGCAGGGAGGCCAAGGAGGCAGAAGGGACAGGCTCTGAGCCTGGTCTCAGAAGTCCTTGTCTGAGCATCAGAAAGGACATCCCTGTCCCCATGCAGAGACCACACCAGGAGTGGGCTGTGGGGAGCAGACCTGGGGCTCTCATTCTGGTTTCCCATTTCACAACCATTCTCAGGCTTGACTCATTTCCCCTCCATGGGCGCGGGCAGACGTTCGTGGTGAGAGGCTGGTTGGTTTCCTAGGAAAAGCGCCTGAGTCAGCTGCTCGCTTGGGTTCCCTGGGTGGGGAAGTGGTTCCCACCGGGATCCCTGGCGGCAGGGTGGGCAGAGCTGCTGGCAGAGCCGCTGTCTAGACGCAGCCTGAGAAGTCGGCCCAGCCTCTGACTGGGTACCCTCTTCCTGGGGCACAGGTGCTACGGCCATCCGCAGGGTCCCTGAAAACAAAAGGGAGAGCCCTGGCCCCGGCTAAGGGCTGCCGTGTGCTCCCACCCTTCCGTTTGTAGGTAGAAGTCTGGTCCGCCAGTGTCACTGGATGTGACTCTGGAGATTGGGCCTTTAAAGAGGCCATTAAGGTAAAAGGATGCGCCTCTGACTGGCATCCTCCAGGGAAGGGGCTGGGGCAAAGAAGCATATAGGGAGGGGAAACATGCAAGAGAGGGCCTGGGTCCATTGTGGGGGTTGGGGGATGGGGTCTGTCGCAGGGACACCAGCTTTGTCAATGCCTTGACCTTGGGAATTATTTGCAAACAAACTTCCCTTCTTTGAGCCTTGTCACCTGACTCTGCCCGACCCCCACACCTGCCCTTAATGCCAGTCTCCTGGGATCCCTCCCGCCAGAAAGAGGAAACTTGACCCTGCTTCTATTTCTCATTGCACACCCCCCCGCCCCCCGCCCCACTCCTATCTATGCTGGGTCTCCATGCTCCACACATGCTCCACGCTGGGAGAGACACACTGAGGCCAAGGCTGTGACAGGGGGTGCAGATTTAGGTTCCTCCTGCTTCATCATAGTGCCTAAGTCTGATTTTAGTCAGGGATATGGAAAAGAAGGCCCACCTGCTCAGGGGTCCCTTCCAGGCTCTCAGACCGGGCAGGACGGGAGCAGGGAATTCCCAGCTACTGCCCTCTCAGGGGCCCCAGGTCCCAGTGCACCCTGGGAGTATGCACAAGTCAGTCTGGCTGACGGACACGGGCTCCCTGAAGCTCTCCCCGCCCCCCACCCCCCGCAACCTGGCACCCTTCCCGCTGCCTCCCTCTCCTGTAGCTCCCTCCTGCATCCTGGCATCACCTCCAAGGGTGATCCAAGGTCCCCACCTGCACTCAAGTCCTCTCCCTTAGGCTCTGCTCCTGGAAACCCAAACTTGAAACCTGGTGGCTTCCCTACTTCCTGGCAGAGGAAGTGGATTGGGAAGACTTCCCCTTTCTTATTGATAAAATGGGAACATCGATCCTCACTGTCGGGCTGCGGGGATGAAAGTAGGTCCCACGGTTGACACGATGTGCCAGCTGCGTGAGGTAATGGAAGTGCAGTTACAGGTCAGAGGCTTTAGCTTGGTGGGAGCTTTTGAGTCTCCCTCCATCACTCTCTTCATTAACGGAAGAAGCCCCTCTTCCCGTCTCATTGCCCAGAGGCACGAGTGGCCAGGTATGGGTTGGACAGCAAGGCAGGCTGGGGACTTGATAGTCCCCTCCACCCCACCCAGACAGCACGCACATGTGTCCATGGGCATTTAGCCCCAAGAGGCCAGCCAAGCTGAGGAAGGTCGCTGCCTCTGCCCACCCGGACACTTCATTCTGGCACATGGTCCTTGTCCTCACTCTACAGGGGGCTCTGTTCCTGGACCTTTTGTCCTTCCCTTTCCAATTTCCCTTCTGGCACTCAGGACTCAGACGCCTGCCAAGGGTTGGCTGACCACTTGGTGCTTAGACTTCCTGTCATCCTCCCCACTGGCCTGCCAGGTATGACTTCACCATGAGTCCACGAGCCTTCATGGAGGCTGTGCTGTGGGCCAGCAGCCACAGATCCCGGTTACTGGTCACACATGCCGAGATATGGGTAGAGGGCGTGCAGAGAGAGAGAGCAGAGACCTGGAGGAGGGTCTTGATGCTGCCCTGAGGTCCGGTCAGGGCTCCAGAGCAGGAAACAGCCCCGTGTGCTCCTGGGAGCTGTTTCACGGGATGCTCCGAGGGCCCCTCTTGTCCTCTTGTCCCCACACCCCTCAACTCTTCCCCCCCCCCACTAAAACCCTGAGCTTGGCCTGAGGCACCCAGGCTTGCTGACAGCACCAGTGTAGGCTGGACTGGCCACTCAACTTCCTCTCAACTCACTGTCCTCTTGGTGGACATGCCTTTCTAGGCTGCAGGACATTTCCCAGGATTCCTGCCCTCATTTGTTTCCTGTAGGCAGGACCACGGAAGGGAAACGGCTGCCAGCTCGCTGCTCGGACCAGCGGATTCACCTCGCTGGTGTGAAGCAGCAGCGGGGGCCCCGCGCTGTTCAACCCTGCCGTGGTGCGCCTTTCAGTCTCTCTGACCCCTGAGTGAGGTCTATGAGTGTGCACAGGTGTGTGCATGTACGCGGATGCATGTGAGTGCATGTGTGTGTGTCGCTCTGTGATGAAGATGCTGGCTTCTGCAGGATTAATTTTTTTGTTCATTTGTTTTTTTTTGTTTTTTCAGACCACACAATTGTGTACTGTGCTCAGGCATCACTTCTGGCAGTTTTTGGGGGATCTGTGTGGTGCCAGGGATTGAACCTGGGTCAGTCATGTCTAAAGCAAGTGCCCTACCCACTGTACTCTCCCTCTAGTCCATGAAGGATTACTTTGTACCACCAAAAGGCACCAGCTGGAAACCCCAGACATCCTCAGCACTGTCCCTTGGCAGCATTGTCGAGCATTATCCAGATCTCCCCTTATTTCTCTCCCCCCCTTTCTTGTTATAATGATGGCGGCCACACACATGCTGTGTTGTGATGTTGCCAGGGGTGACACATCTGGTTGTGATGCTTCTACATGCAGCCGAGGTGCTTGGGGGCGGCTTCATCCTTTGAACTGTGATTTTTTGTGTGTGTGTGTGTGCGTGCAGTAGTTGTAGTGCTCACTGGGGTTGCTAGGATGATTGCATACATCCTCGTTTATTGAAAAAAAAATAGAAAACCACATGAAACTCTTGAGTTGAACATCCAGAAACTGAAGCAAGCAATTTACTTGGTTTCAATCTCACTGTCACTGTCCTCCCGTTGTTCATCGATTTGCTCGAGCGGGCCCAGTAACGTCTCCATTGGAGACCTTATTGTTACTGTGTTTGGCATATCGAATACATCACGGGGAGCTTGCCTAAAGAATAAGTGAATTTGGATAGAAATGATGGTAATGATCCAATATGAAGAGCATAGAAGAGCACAGAACAAAATAGTCCAGCGAAGGGTGCTCAGAGACCCATAAAGCAGCAATAAGTCTGCCAATATATGCGTGCTGTAAATCCCAGGAATCGAGAGAGAGAGAGACAGAAAAGTTACTTGGAACAAAAAATAGTGGCTGTAAGCTTCTTGAATTTGATGAAAAATGAGTTTTCATATGTAACAAGCTAAAAATATCCCAAGCTGGATGCATATGAAGAGAGGTGCACTTTCACACCTTAGAGTCAGACTCCTGGGAGGCAACGAGGAACCCTGGAAAGCAGCAAGTGAAACGTGACTCATCACAAAGAGCCCAAGTGTTCAACGATCCCTAGTCGTCGACTCTGTATTGGAAACTGGGGAGGCCAGAAGTGAAGGGACAGAGTCCGGGTGTGAAGGAATAAGTCAGACTGTTGCACAAGTTCTCCTTCAGAAATGAAGGTGACACATTTCCCCAGAGAGGCAGAGTCAGAGAATTCCTGGTCAGCCACCTGCCTTTTAAGAAGCACTCAAGGGGACAGGATAGCTCAGCGGGCAGGGACTCATACATTTCAAGCTGGAGGCCTGGTTGGAGCCCCGGCAATGCAAGTGACCCAGCACCTCTGGCATCCCCAAACACTGCACCACACCAGACGTGCTGTTCACATGCTAAGGAGGTCTTCACTTCTGGCCTCCCCAGTTTCCAATACAGAACTGATGAAGGCTCCTCTAGCCATTCACAGCAGCAAGGGCACAAGGTGGGCTTTGGGTAGGGGCCAAGTAGGCAAAGCCTTTGGGAAGGTGGGAAAGTGGGAGGATGGGGTGTGAGGCACAATTCTCCTTTAAACTGCACCCCAATTCTAGTGCTGAAGGTTAGCTAGTGGGTGATGGAATTGGGGACCATTCCATCCAATTGGCTAGATTTGAAGAGCATTTGTCTTGCTGGACATGCTGGCTGGGTTGGGGCAGAAACCCTCATCTTCCTCTCTCGAATCCCCCTCAGTGGTTACTTGTGGTGAGAGCTTCCCAGAAGGGTCAGCCGCAAGGAGAAGTCCCCCTCCACCCACATCCTTGGGAGAGAACTGGGCAGGCAAGTGATGAGAAAGTTGGGGTGCTGGGAGAACACAGCTGAGCTGAATTGGCAGGCTAGTGTCATAGGAAAAGCTTAGAGGCCATGAGGCCCAGAGGGGTGCCCAATGGTGGGTGAGGATGTTAGCACAGGGTCCCTGAACTGGCTGTCTATGGCTTCCCCCTCTGCAGCAGGTCCACAACTTGGCAAACTTGTGGGCAAAGTGAAAAAGTGATACATAGTAGTGCAAATCACTCTCCAAATCCCCCATTCCTCCAATTCCAAGTACATTTCAGTTAAAGGCTAGCTTATAATCCATAGTAACTTCTTCTTTTAAATTTTTGTTGGGGGGGGATCATTCATGGGCTAAATAACAATACTCAGGGGTTACTCCTGGCTTTGTGTTCAGGGATCATGCCTGGAAGTGCTTGGAGGATCACATGGGATGCCAGGGATCAAAGCCGGGTCCGATGCAAGTAAGGCAAGTGCCCTACAGACTGTACTATCACTCCATAAAAACCTCTTTCAGAATCTAGTGGTGGTAAGAGAGAAAAAGGGGACACACACACACAGACAAGGGGGCAGACACATCACACACACACAGAGACAGAGACAGGCAGAGACAGAGGTGGGCAGAGGTGGGGGTGGGAAAAGAGAGAAAGAGACAGAGAAAGAGACAGAGAGAGAGAGATTGCTCTGTACTGGCTGGCTCACTCCCCTTTCAAAGGCTCCGATAGAACAGCATTGCAGGTCCCATTTATTTATGCATTTATTTATCAAAACAGCCGCCAAACGGTTTGTGGTCACACAATGATTTAAAAATTAATTCAAAGTTTCAACCTAAAGGAATGAGGTACTGATAGGTGCTACTCTGCGGATGAACCTCAAAAACATTCAAGTGGAAGAAGCTGTTCCAGGAGGCAGGGAGAGAGCTGAAAGGGCTCGGACCAAGCTCGGTGTGCCAGAGACCCAGGTCTGCTCACTATAACACAGATCCCCCTGAGCGCCACGAGGAGGGACCCCCGAGCGTCTCCAGGTGTGACCCTAAAGTCAAAATCCAATCTGTCAGAAGAAGCCATTCAAGCTAAGATGCATGTTATGTGATTCCACTGGATGGGAGTGCCCAGGATAGGTAAGTCCCGGGGGACAGAGAGCAGATTAGCAGTTGCCTGAGCTGCAGGCCCAGAGTTACAGCTTAATGGATATGATGTGCAGAACACATTTGCGGACAGGGGGCAGGAGGGGGTCACCTGGCCTGTGAATGTACAAGTGGCGACTGAATTGTTCATTTTAGAGGGATGAATTTTGTTGTCTAAGTTTTATGGTGGTTATAATAATAATAATAATAATAATAATAATAAGCACTGTCCTCCTGTTGTTCATCAATTTGCTCTAGCGGGCACCAGTAACATCTCCATTATGAGATTTGTTGTTACTGTTTTTGGCATATTGAATACATCATGGGGAGCTTCCCAGGCTATGTCGTGCAAGCGGAATACACTCAGTAGCTTGCCGGACTATCTGAGAAGGACGGAGGAATCAAACTCGGGTCGGCCGCATGCAAGGCAAACACCCTACCAGCTGTGCTATCGCTCCAGCCTAATAATAATAATAATAATAATAATAATAATAATAATAATAACCAACCCACAGCAGTAAATCCAGTACAGGGGTTAAGACACTTTCCTTGCCTGAGGCAAGTGCTGGTTTGATTCCAGCACTCTATATGGTCTCCCTGGCACCACCCACAGTGATCCCTGAGCACCAAGCCAGGACTAAGCCCTGAGCACTGCGGCATATGACCCCCAAACAAATAAACAAAAGACAACCCCACCGACTTCTGTAAATTCAGGTACTCCACAAAGTGTCTTATTTGTTCTTTCCTCCACAAATCAGCGTTTGTGTCAGAAGCCAGGGTGCGTCTGCCCCACCATGGAGATCTGGTAGCCACCAACTTCCACAAACACAAGCAACACTTCTCTTCACGCCCGAGGATGCCATACACCCAGCGCAGAGGAAAGCATCTGGCGGTGTTATCAACTCCCCTCCTCCAGTGCGTTAAGGACCCAACCGTTGAGGACCAATTCCAGCTTCTCCCCAGCTCTCCTCGCTCCTGGAGCGTGGGTCCGAGAGACCGGGCTTGTGCGCTCCTTCCAGCAGGAGGTCCCGTGTGGCCCCGGGTCCGAGCCATCTGCCTCCTCATCCCCCACAGCCACGGTAGTGTGGTCTCAGCACTCCCTAGGAATTCAAAAATGTGCTGATGTCTGGGATTCAGCTGAGACCAATTAAACCCGAATCACTAGTATTTTTAAATGCCAGGAGATTTTTTTTTTAATTTTAAATCTCCTCCATGTGCTAACAGAGGGGCAGCTGGAAGACCACAGGTGGAGACTCTCCCATGAGACTGTCAGATGTTGGTCCTCACCCGAGGGGGCTGAGGCTCAGAGACCAGGATGTACCACCTCATGCCACCCAGGGGCTGCCACTGGTGCCCCTAGCCTCCGGGACTGGCCCTCTTGTATAAAAATTCTCAGTCCTGAATATGCCCACGGCTCCTGAGCTGTCCACCTGCTCAGCCAATGCTTAGGTATGAAGCAGCCCGGGCTTCAGAGTCCCATGGGAAGGACTTGCTTTGTGCATCCTCAGAGGTGGGCCCTGTCATCCCAGAAGGCCTCCAGTGACATCAGAGTCCCGAGTCCAGCAGTCAAGTTCCTCTCAACACCCACCTCCCCACCCACCTTTAGCAATTGTGACCAGGCTGCAGGCAAAGCTTTTCTGGCCATCAAGAAATGGCTGCCAAGTTCAGGGGTGGGCGAGGGCTGGGCTGACCTGGCCACAGATGCTTCTGGGGGCTCTCAACCCACTAGCCCCTCCGGTGGCCCTGTATGTCCCCCATCCAAGCAAGGGGCCGAGACCAAAAGAGTAATCCCACTGCACAAGAGAATATAAAATCCAAGTCTTACTGAAATATCGGGCTGCAAACGTCCTCCTTTTGCTGGAAGCTGTCGGCTGCATAATGAAGTTGGCAGTTCTACGCGCAAATTTCTTGTAGGTCCTTTTTAGAACGAACCAACCACATCCTCAAGCAGACAAGCTAATTCCTGTTTTCCAGTAACAGGAGATCAGCATCTATAGAAAAGAAATATATTTAGAATGCCCTTTATCTAGTGTTTTCTTGGATTTCCAACCAGCAGCCTTGCAGGGAGGAATTAGTCCCTCCAATGCAAGCACGCCCGGGGCTCTTGGACCTGCCTCGAGCCAAGCGGAGGGTGGGGCTGCTGCTCATGGAGGGGCCTCTGGGTATCAGTTCCTCCCGGCTGTAAGATGGCAACAAGGACAGCAGCTCCCCTTGGAGTGGACAGCCCCGGGGGGGGGGCAGTGGGAAAGCACGGGGCACCCGCCCACTTCATGCTGCACCGGAGATGCCGTTTCTTGGGGACCGGCCGGAGAGCAGGTCCAGAGGCCAACTGGCACCCAGGCAGCGTGGCCCGCAGGTGTGCACCGTGGCTGTGGGGGTGGGAGTACCAGCGCAGGGTGACTGGCTCCAGGACCCCTGCTCTGTTCCGTTCTCGCACAGCTGTGAAAAAATCACGAAGGAGGGGCTGAAGCGATAGTACAGTGGGTAGGGCATTTACCTTGCACGCAGCCGACCTGGATTTGATTCCCAGCATCCCATACGGTCCCCTGAGCACCGCCAGGAGTAATTCCTGAGTGCAGAGCCAGGAGTAACCCCTGTGTTTCACCAGGCGTGACCCAGAAAGCAAAAAAAAAAAGTCATGGTGGAAAATGGCCCCGTGGCCCTGTGAAACTGCTGCAGCTTCATAGAGAGAGAGCCAGGGGTCTTGGCAAGGGAAGGGAAAGGCATCTCCGAGAGGACGGGCCTGGGGGGACCCTTTTGGCACAGAGGGAGGTCACAGATGGGGGAGAGTGGTTCCTCAGAAGGATGTGGCCCTTCTTGCCTCCTTTGGCCCCTGCTCTTGAGGGTCTGTCTCTGATGTTCTGTATTGTGTTTGTGGTCATCAGACCAAGCACAGCCGGGGCTCTCAGCGGGAGGGGACCTCTCCCTCCCCAGGCTGGCTGGGTGTGTGTGTTGGGGGTGGGTGAGGGACAGTGCGGGAAGCAGGGATTCCATCGGTCAGCCCCCAGGTCTGCAGGCTGCTGGACAGCGCATGCAGTGGGCCGTGCCGGACCTTGTCCTCTGTTTCACGCCTTGGGACTGTGTGGACAGCTCCTACTGCTGGGACAGTCTGAGGGAGCAGAGGCTGATGCAGAGGAGGGCGGACAGTCCGGCTGTGCCTCTGGCGAGTGCCTTGGGAGCAGGCAGAGCCATGGGCAAGAGGGACACTGCAGGCCCGGGGAGCAGCAAGGCCCACTCTGGTGAAGGGAGGCCAAGCAAACAGTGCGAAGTGAGACAATGGACCAGAACCAGGGTGTGGGAGGTGTGGAGAGGCCTGTGGTGACAGAGACAGGCGGCTGTGTTCTCCCAGGGTCTCTGTGTCCCAAGTGACAGGAGGGAGAGGCCGGGGAACGGAGGGCGGTGGAGGGAAACAGGTTTCAGAGGACGAAGCCGGCCTGATAACTAATGCAGCAGGGGGGTAGCGGGAAAACTCTGAGTATGTTCTTTGTCCCAGCAGTATGAATTTGGATGTGCCACTGAAATAGGGTTATTTGATTCAGCAAATAAAAAATATAGAATAACCAGTTATTGGGTCAGTCAAAGTGTGTTCCCAACAATGCACAAGGTATAACCTCTACTACAGAGGTATTCAGGGGCCGGAGAGATGGTGCTGTGGGTAGGTGTGCTTGCCTGGCATGTGGCCAACTGGGGATGTTTTTTGTTTTTTTTAATTAATTAATTTATTTTTAAAATTTATTTATTTATTTATTTTTCTTTTCTTTCTTTTTGGGTCACACCTGCCAATGCACATGGGTTATTCTTGACTCATGCACTCAGGAATTACTCCTGGCGATGCTCAGGGGACCATATGGGATCCTGGGAATCAAACCCAGGTCGGCCACGTGCAAGGCAAACACCCTACCTTCTGTGCTATCGCTCCAGCCCCCCAACCGGGGTTTGATACCTGGCATCTCATATGGTCCCCTAAGCCCTACCAGGATGAGCACAGAACCATGAGTAACCCCTCAGCACTACTTTGTGTGGTCCCAAACCAAAATCAAACAAAGAAACAAAAAAAGGTTTACACAGTGGCTCTGAAATTGAGATTTTAGTCTTATGTCTCCACTGGCCACCTTGCACATCCCAAATATCCACTTTATATTTAGTGAATAGAGGAGAATCAGTTAAGTCACCTTTAGTTGTTAGGAATTAAAATAATTAAAATAGTCTTAAAGAATGAGGGGTGATTTATTTGGTCCTGAGTGGAAAAGGCCTTGCAACATGGACTTCAAGCTGGGCTGCGTCCAGCATCTTGACAGTCACTGTGGTCTGGTTGCTCGCCCCTCCCCAGGCCTTTTGCTTGCTGCCGAGGCACCTGCTTCACCCACAGAGAGGGGCCTTGTATAAAACAGCTCTGGACATCAGTTCTAGGAGCTGACACTCGCTTCCTCCCCTCTAGAGAAAGAGTGACACAGTCTTTCACTGTCGCTCTCAGATGTGCTGGGAAGGCATCCACTCCCTACTTTGCCACATGTCTGCTCTTGCCCCATGACCTTGACTGGGCCACCAATATACTCTGGAAACACCCTGCTGGCCCAATCTGAGATGTGCTAAATCAACCTGTCTCATTCCAGGTGCTGGGCGGAGCTGGCAGGCACATCAGAGCCAGGCTCAGATAGGAGAGACGCAGATGCTAGACGGGATGCCAGAGCCCAAGACTGAGGGCAGGAAAGAGGCAGTCCAGAAAATAACACTTGAAGCTGCTCTAGGATAGGGAGACGCCTGCCCCCGCCCCCAGCATGTGTGTGTGTATGTTTGTGTGTGTGTTTGTGCGTATGTGATGTGTGTACATGTGGTGTGGACGTGTGTGTATATGGTATGCGTATGCATGCATGTGTGTGCATACTTGTGGGCATGAGTATATGACATGAGTATGTATGCATGAGTGTGGAAATAGGTGGACGTGTGTATGTGTGTGTATGTGGCTTGTGCATGCAGTCATGCTTGTGCATATAGGTGTGTGTGGGTGTGTGTATGTATTTGTATGTGGCATGCATGTGTATGCATATGTGCGTGTGTGTGTGTGTGTGTGTGTATGTGTGTGTGTAAGAGGCAATGTGACTCATTCCCCTCCGACACGTTCTTTCTCCTTATTTTCTTTCCCAGCCTCTCCCCACTGCATCCAGCCAGGTCAGCTGGCCCTGTGTCAGCTCTGCCATCACTAATACAAGGACCCCTGGGATATGGAAGCTGGGTCTCTGCTCTGGTCGAGCTATGTGTCCCAGGCAGCTACCAGCTGCCACTGGCCCCCGTCCATATCATAGGAGGGGGTGGTGAGTGAGTGAGTGCCTTCGTGCATGGTGGCAGGGGTTAGGGGACCAGGAGGGCTCTGGCTAGAGGAATGACCTTGGTAGCCTCCTCCAGCAATGGGGCGGGAGGGCCTTGAGCGTGGGTCTTTGCTTCCAGGAAAGATGGATGGCAACTGGGCTCTGATGAGCAGGCGGGTGGGGGGGGAATAGTGCCCAGTCACCCATGCCAGTCCTGCCTTGTTCTCAGCTCCTTTCTGGGTGTTAATCAAGAGCTGGCCACAGCCGTTATGCTCAGCAATGCTGGGGACTGGTTCTGGCCTGCGGGAGAAGCACAGCCCAGGGCAGTGGTGGACAGAGAGCTGGGATGACTCAGCTGGGAGCGGTGCTGGTTGGCATCCGCTAGGCTCACCTAGGGGCTGGTGGCCAGGAGTTCCCTGGACCCAGGCCAGCGTGTCCTGCATGGGACCTCACCCCATCCTGGGCAATAACAGTAATGACAGTAATGACACCCAGCTCTTGAGTACTGCTCATGGCTATAATACTTAACTGACAGCACCCAGAAACAAGGTGATGGGACTGAGAATCCCCCAAGTTACAAGTGGAAGGGAGGGGGAACGGGGTTCAAAGCCAAGGGGCTGACTGCCACCCATGCCTCACGCCTGGGCAAATACATTTACCCCTGATGTTCTGACCCGGTCAGCTGACCTCCCTTGACCTCCTCAACACCCACCCGGCCTGGAGCGTGTGAGTCCTGGATAGCCCGCCCGCACCCCATCACCCTAGTGCGTTGGGGGTGTGTGTGGAGGGGTGGCAAGTGCCCATCAGGTTTGCTTCCTGCTCCTCGCCCCACCTGGATCGGCTCACCTGGTTCCGGGGAGCAGGACGCCTCTGCCACAGCTGCCCAGAGCCGGCCTGGGGATTCCTTCTCAGGACACTGCAAGGAGGGAGCGCCAGGGCTCATCCCGCGGGGCCTTGGCCTTGGCCCTGCCCCCGACCCCCCATGTGACGAGCGGGCAGGGGAGATGGCAGCACCGGGAAGCAGCCGGCCCGGCCGAACATCGTCTGTCAGGTCCAGGCTCGCTGGCTCCGCCGTGCCTCTGGGGAGGCCGCGCTGATGACCTGCGTTGGCTTGCTCAGAGACTGCAGGAACTGTTTCCCAGGGAGACTGACCTCTGCGGGGCGGACGCTGGACCGGGACTGCCTGGTGCAGCGCGCCCCCTGGCGGGCAGCGGCGGGCAGCGCCTCTCACGCTCTGGACCACGGTCTAGCTCCTGCCTTTTCATCATCCCTCCTGTGCTCACCTGCAGCCTCCGGGGCGGCCCTGGAGCGGAGGCGCGCGGACTTTCTAGGGCTTTGCACCAGCAGGATGCCCCACAAAACTGCGCTCTGCACAGTCAGCCCACCTCTGTGTCATCACTCCAGGGAGGAAGTTGCAGGCAGATGTTGGAACAGAGGAGGGAGTGTCCAGGCTGCGGAGGGCGTTCTGAAACACTGCCAGGAGCATGCTGGCTTCACCCCCCATTTCCCATTCCCACTTTGAGGATTGGGAAACTGAGGCCAAAGAGGTGCCAGCCACGGCACAGGGCATGTGTGCTCTCCCCTCCACTTCCCTCCAACAGCAAGCTAGACCAGCTTCCCACAGACCTCCTTATACTTGCTGAATTTTCATGTACATGAGAAAAAATGAAGACATTTGTCTGGTGGACAACCACCTGGCAAACATACCCTGGTGGGTTGTGTGTGTGTGTGTGTGTCCCGGGTATACATTGCATTTAGGTTTAAACTTGAATTGGGGGTCGTAGAATTAGTCCAGGGGTTAAGATGCTGGCCTTGAATGCATTTGACCCCCGTTCCAATCCCCAGCGCCATGTATGATCCCCTGAGCACTGCCAGGGACTGTTTCTGAACAGAGTCAGGAAAAGCATCACTGGATGTGGCCTCAAACCTGTCCCATTTCCGTCCCCAGTACGGAACCATCCCCAGTTCTGAACCGTCCCTCGTACTGAATTAACAGGCAAGTGGCAGAATACACATAGGTCTTTACTGTTCTGCATGTTTGACCCAGGTGAAATGTGATTGAAATATTTCTTCTTCCCAGGTGGAGACCCCTAGGCCAGCAATCTTACCTCAGTGGTAGATTAGTGGCTTCTGTGATTTGAGGGTACAGTGAGGGCTTGGGAGTCCCCAGAAATCAGGGGGGTCTCAGTGACCTCTGGAAGCCCCTACCCAGTGAACCCCAACAGTCACACATTCCTCCAGAACCTCCTTGTAAATAATAATTAACTAAGAGTTCCACGAGGATCTCTTTGTTTTCACAGAGCAAAGCTGTTTTGTTTATCCAGTTGCTATAAGATATCAAAAGGCTATAGAGTGTTTTAGTTGATGCTCTTGGAGTCTCTGCTGGAGCCCAGAGGATTACTTCCACCTGCTTTTGAAGCGGAACTTCAAGCATTGGGTAGAAGAAAATGAGCACAGGTACAGGGACTCTAACTGCAATGGCCAGGATGATCACAAGATGGCGCACTCAGCATGCTACATGGCATAACTGGGCTTTTCCCGCCCTAAGGCACGTAGGCTTCAGCTGAGAGGCCCTTCCTGGGAGCTCTGCAGAGCTCAGGAGGCTTCATCCTTCTGGATAAGTCTGGGCTGGGATTGAAGATGGATGTAGCCGGTGGGGCGTGTGTTGCAAATTTGAATGCAGGCATGAATGAACGCCTCCCTTGGCGCTACCTGGGCGAGACTCACTGGGGGATGTCTAGGAGGTGCGCAGAGCTAGGAACAGCATCCTGAGGTCTTGGGAGACAGGAGCCAAAGCTCTGGTCAGGCAGGGTCCACACGGAAGGGACATTAAGATCCCAGAACTGCTCTAGAGGGTGAGGTCACAGTAAAGGTAAAGGTAAAGGTAAAGGCCCTCCCGTTGATCGTCGATTTGCTCGAGCGGGCCCAGTAACGTCTCCATTG
>JAOXYA010060285.1:0-11901 GCA_028565675.1 Sorex palustris | reverse complement strand
GGCCCAAAAACCAAAACAAACAAAAGAAATTAATTCATAAAAAATTTATAGGATAGATTTAGTTCTATCAAAATAAAGAGAAACCATCTACTGTGAACCTGTTAACACTTTCTCCCGGATGAAGGCCCCACCCATTCTGGGCTATATGTATAGTCCAGGACAGGAGATTCTGAGATCATATGAGATGAACATCACTGTGAGAAAACACACAGATTTTATTCTAGAAAGTTTTACAAATTATAAGCAAGTTATGCTTTGCTTCACAAAAAAAAACCAGGTGACCCATAACAGAAACATGCAGAGGCTAGATCCTTACTGTAAAGATATGTAATAATCCTACTATAAACAAATACATACTCTATAGTAACTATTAAGAAATCTCTAAAATTTAAAAAAAAATCACCAAACTAGAAAGTTGAATTAT
The DNA here is from genome assembly GCA_028565675.1 of Sorex palustris. NCBI lineage: Eukaryota > Metazoa > Chordata > Mammalia > Eulipotyphla > Soricidae > Sorex > Sorex palustris. Next base: position 11,477 of record JAOXYA010060285.1, on the reverse strand, counting down.
TGTCTATTTATCTGTTATATTTATAACAGATTTACTCATTTTAAAAATAGAATTTTTTAAAATCATTTTACCTGGGAGAAGTTTTCACTTTAGAGTTCATGTTTTTAATCTTTTCAGAAAATTTGACAGTTGAAAATCAGTTTCAACTATAAATTATTTGAAAGAAATCACTCCCTATCCAGTACCAAAAGCACTAAGATTCCAAAGCAGTTGCTATACATAATTCCATTTCAGAACCCAGCTAGCCAACTGCACTTTCCAATTAGAAAGAAAAAAAAATACTATTATTTTCCATTTCATATTTGGGTTTAACATTAAGAACTTTGAAAGAAAAGGTCCCAAGTTCAGTTTGACAGTGAAACAACAGTCAGCACTGAAGTTTATGATAAATGACCAAAGTGCATAAGTTACTTCTTTAAAGAGGATGAATTTCATGGTATGTGAATTATTTTTGTTTTCTTTTGTTTTAGGACCATACCTGGTAGTGCTCAGGGCTTACTCCTGGCTCTAAGTTTTGGGATCACTCTTGAGGGTCAGGGAACAATATGGGGTGCTAGACAACAAACCCAGGTCTGCCAGGTGTAAGCAGGCATCCAAACCCCTGTAGTATCCAGCCCCAATAGTATGTGAATTATACAAATACTGAGATCTTTTATCTCAATAAAGTGCTTTATTGGGGGGAGGGGGGCCACACTCAGAAGTGCTCAGGGAGTACTCCTGGCCTTGCTCAGGATGAGCCTCGTACCAAGGCCAACCAACGGTACTACCTCTCCAGCCCTGAAAAATGGTTTTTGTTTTTTGTTTTGTGGGGGCCAGCAACAACAGTACAGTGGGTAGGGCACTTGACTTGCACACAGCCAATCCCCAGCACCATATATAATCCTCAGAGCTCCAACAAGGCGATCCCTAAGTGTACAGCCAGGAGTAAGTCCTAAGCATCACCAAGTATGGCCCCAAAATTAAAAAAAAAATTGTTGATAACAGGGGCTAACATTACAGGGGTTAAGGTGCTTACCTTGCACAATGACCACATGCAGTCCCCCTAGCACCACCAGGAGTGATATCTGAGCTCTGTGCCAGAAGTAACCCCTAGGCACAGCAAGGTGGAAAACAAAAAGCACTGGAGCACTGTTGTCCCGTGTTTATTTGCTCGAGAGGGCACCAGTAATGTCTCCATTGTGAGAATTATTGTTACTGTTTTTGGCATATCAAACACCATGGGGAGTTTGCCAGGCTCTGCCGTGCAGGCAGGGTACTTCTGATAGCTTGCCGGGCTCTCCGAGAGGGAAGGAGGAACTGAACCCGGGTCGGCCACATGCAAGGCAAACGCCCTACCCGCTGTGCTATATCAAAGTTGGTGATAAAATTAAGTATAAACCCTAAGAACACTATATACATTGGTACATCTTAAAGGGTAATTTATTTAAAGCTTTAAAAATTAAAAAGAATTTAAGAATCTGTTCTAGAGATTTATCTGTACATTATATGGGTTCAAGGATTAAAAAAAGGATCAGGAAGTTGGAAAAATAATATACCAGGTAAGGCAGCAGATGCAGTGTCAATCCCCAGAACCCTACATGGTACCTTGAGCACCACCAGGGTTAAGTAATCCCTGAGTGCATTGCTGGATGTGGCTCAAAAAAATTTAATAAGGCCAAGGATGAGGCTCAGCGGTAAAGAACTTGCCTTGCACATGTGAGACCCTGAATTAAATTCCCAGTATTACATATTCCCCCAAGCACTGCCAGGAGTGATCCCAAGCACCCAAGCTTGCAGAAGAACCCAGCACAATCAAGTATAGTCCCCCAACAAAAAAAGTAATCAAGGGGCTGGAGCGATAGCACAGCAGGTAGAGCGTTCGCCTTGCATGCAGCAGACCCAGGTTCGATTCCCAGAATCCCATATGGTTCCCCAGCATCGCCAGGAGTAATTCCTGAGTGCAGAGCCAGAAGTAACCCCTGAGCATCGCCAGGTGTGACCCAAAAAGCAAAAAAAAAAAAAAGTAATCAAGTGATAATAAAATAATTTTTAATTTAAAACTATTATCTACACAGTTTAAAAATACAAAGAAGGGGCAGGGAGATAGTATAGAGGTAGGGCACTTACCTTGCACGCTGTTAACTTGGGTTTGATCTCCAGAACCACCAAGAGTAATCCCTGAGCACAGAACCACAAATAAGTCCTGGGCCCAAAAGTAAACAAACACACACCAAAAAATTATAGGAATGAATTGAAAAAATATATATGATTGAAATGTTTAAGAAACCAGGGCTAGGGAGAGTAGCTCAGGGCAGAGCACTTGCTTTAGATGAGTGAAACCCTGAATTCAATCTTCAACCAGGACCACATAAGGAGTGACCCCCAATCGCTGCCAGATATGTCCCCCCCCAAAAAAAAGTAAACTTCAGGGCTAGGGCAAAAACGCTCAAGTGGTACAGCATATGTCCAATATATGAAAGGAACTAAGATCAATCCCAGCAATGCCAAGTGCAGCCCCAGTGATCCCTGAACATCAATGGGTCCAAGAAACACTTGACCACACTGATCACCAGATAGCAGGCCACAGGACCAGAACAAACATCACTGGGAGTGGTCCAAGGGCAATCAATTCCACTGGATGTGGGCCCTATATATTTCACAGTATATATATATATAGAAATGCAGAGAGAAAATATCTGGAAGGGGCCAGAGAGAAAGTTCAATAGGTCTACGTGCATGCTTCGCATGCAGGAGTCCTAGGTTTAATCCCCAATAAATAAACATTGCTGTCTGCATTCCCTGAGCACTGAGCAAGGAGTATGCCCCAACCACAAGGTGTGGTCCAAAACCAAAAATATACAGAAGAATAGTTAGGAAATGGACACTACTCTTCACAAAGTATGAATGTGATTACAATGGGCATGTATTTTTATTACTATTTGTATTTAAATAAGGGAGCATAAAATGAGGTCCCCAAAACCATGCCACCAGACTCCACGACAGGCTGATTTCATTCGGGGCACCCCAGAGGTGGGTGGGTGAGAGCCCTTCCCGCCCAAGGGACCCAGCCCCGGCAGCCAACCTCCACTACCCAAACACCGCCACACTCCAGGCTGCTTTCCACACACTCAGGCCAAGCCTCATATATGAGTGAACATACTCCTGAACCACGCGACTGCTTTCGCATCCACGGCCACGTGAGACAGTAGGCAACAAATCATAGAGGGGTGTGTGTGTGTGTGTGTGTGTGTGTGTGTGCGTGTGTGTGTGTGTGTGTATATATATATATATATATGAGAGCCCAGCAACCTACAGAAAGTATCCCACCCATATGGCAAATCATGGCAAGCTCCCCGTGGCATGTTCGATATGCCAAAAACAGTAACAATAACGAATCTCATTCCCCTAACCCTGAAAGAGCCTCCAATATGGCAGCGTTGGGACAGATGAGTAAGAAGAGGCTGCTAAAATCTCAGGGCTGGGACAAATGGAGACGTTACTGGTGCCCACTCAAGTAAATCAATGAACAACATATGACAGTGATACAGTGATTTAAATAAATCAGGCTCTCAGATAGTCTTTATTTTATTATTTTATTCTTTTCTGCAGTGCCAAAGATCGAACCCATACATGCAATGCCTCATACATGCAAGACAAGCACTCTCCCACTGAGTCGATCTGTCTTTCTGGTGGTGGTCAATGGTTCCAATCTAATCAGTCTTTCTTTCTTTGGGAAGTAAATCCAAAGGACTCCTATTCTTGGAGGGTTGGAGAGCTAGGACAGAGACTGAGGTTCTTGCCTTACATATAGCTGACTCTGGTTCCATACCTGGAACCACAATGTTCCAAACAAGTGAACCATTGGGAGCAGTTCCCAGACACATAGTTGGTAGCAGACCCCAAGTACAGCCTGATACCTGGGCATGACCCAAAAACTAAAACCCAAAAAATGCTCTTAAAATTGTTTCAAACAGCTACAAGCAACAGCTTCAAATATGACTTACCTGAGTTAAAAAACATCTGCCTCCATCTGCTACAGAACACTCAAAGAGAATTTTTTTAAATATAAAGGAAATGGAAACAATTCAATAATCCTCATCATTGAAGCAGCAAAAGTGCTAACCATTTTCCATGCTTTCAAGTTTCTGAGTCTTTGCTTCATGCAATTTCCTGCCTGAAATCCGCTTAGCTACTTATCACATGTCCAAATCCTGCCAATCCTTCAAAACACAGGTTAAACACCTATTCTACACCAAATCTTCTCTAATGCCCTCGGTCAAGTTAATGCTCTTTCTTGAACCACAGCACCATCCTCTCAGGCACTGTGCTCTTTCTAGTACTCAATAGTGTACTGTCTTATTCCCATGAGTGAGAAAGTTCTTCAGGGGCACAATAATTGCCTTGGTCATTTTGTACAGTCATTTGATAAAGAAATTAAACCGGTATTTCACTAAAGCAAATAATAAAAAGAAAATGAGAAAAACTTTAAAAGTATCAAGTTTTTTTCATATTTTTATTTTAAGGGAGTGGCAGTGCTGGCAACTGAAGTCCATGTCTCACATATGCAAGGCAGATGTTCTACCATGTACATTCCTGACCCTGAATTTATTTTAATTAAGCAAAGTTAACGTATGAGAGAGTTCGAAAAGGAAAATCTCTTTCCACCCATTTTCCCCAGTGCCCTAGGAAATGCCTCCTTAAAAAGCAATCAACTGGGCTGGAGAGATAGCTGGTTGGGCATTTGCCTTGTACATGGCCAACCCAGGTTCAATCCCCAGCATCCCATATGGTCCCCCAAGCGAGTCACAAGTAACCCTGAGCACCACTGGTATGCTACCCCCCCCCAAAAAAAAAACTGGGGCTGAGAGACAGTACAGAGAGTAAGGTGCTTGCTTTGTATCCTGCCAACCTGATTCAATCCATATGGTCATCCCAGCCAGCCAGGAGGGATCCCTGGATAGAAAAACAGGAGTACAGCTGATGGTGGCTCAAATACAAAACAAAACAAAAAAAACCCTACAAGCAATCATTATGACCACAGGATTTTAAGAAATACTCAAGACTTAATAGAATTCACAACTTCAGGTCTAAATTGACCCAGTAGCTTATAAATGACATAAAAATAAATTTATAATTACTTATAAATTAAAATTACAATTGTATGAAGCCCACATTGTACTTGTGTGCTAAGGCAGATAAAATACGACAACCAACAGAAGGAAAAGTAAACTATGTCTGTAACTTGCAAAACTAAAACCATCCTGGGTCACGGCAGCGATGTGCATGCTTTGCATGAGGCCAACTCAGACTGGATCCCAGGCATTCCATAAGGTCCCCCTGACCCTGCCAGGAGTGACCCCTAAGACAGAAATAGGAGTAAGCCCTGAGCACCACTAGATGTGGGTCCCTCCCTGGGGAAAAAAAAACTAAAGTCATCCTGCATCCTGTGAGAAAAGTCAGCATTCAAGATAATTACAAAATTATTTTAAGCATACAAACAATGCAAATAATTAATTTTTTTCATGAAGAAAGGATTATTGAAGAAGATTGGAGAGCTAATACAGCAGATAAGGCACCTCTTGCATGTGGCTGATCTGCTATCACATATGGTCCCCTCATCCCTACCAGGACTGATCCCTAAGCATAGAGCCAACAGTAAGCCCTGAGCACAATGTGGCCCCAAAACAAAACAAAAAATGACTGAAGAGTTCCATAGAGACTCTAAGCTTCTCAGTAAGCCTGAAAAAGTGCTCAGCCTCTACAAATAAAACATTAAAGAGGAATGTAGATGCTTGTAAAGCTAGATTTCATTTTGGGAGAGAGGAGGCAAGCCAGCAGTGCTCATAACTAATGCCAGCACGGTACTGGGGGCAAAAGCTGCCTTATACACAGCTGACCCAGGCACAATTCCCGGCACAATTGGGACCCTGAGCCCCATCAGAAGTGAACCCTAGCACAGAGCTGGGAGTAAGGCCTGAAAACTACAGGGTGTGGCCCCCCACCTCTAAAAAAGTTGAGAGGAACTCAAACCAAAAGGCAGTCCATCAATCTTGTTAGAAAAATTTTACCTAGCAATAGGGCTTGCCTTATACATGGCCAACCCAGATTCAATCCCCAGCATCCCTATGGTCCCCTAGGCACCACCAAAAGTAATTTCTCAGTGCACAACCAAGAGTGACCTCTAACCATTGCCAAGTGTGGTCCCTCGGAAATACTTCTTTACCTAGCAATAAAAATTTAAAGCCATCACTAACATGTTCTAACGAAGGGGGGGAGGGGGCAGGCAGGCAGAGCAGAGTAGTAGTACAGAAGGTATGGTTCTTGCCATGCACACAGCCAACCCAGGTTCAATCCCCACATCCCATACAGTTCCCTGAGCGCTGCCAGGAGCAATCCCTGAGTGCAGAGCCAGGAATAAGCCCTGAGTACTGCCAGGTGCGGTCTAAAAATCAAAATCAGGGGCTGGAGCAATAGCACAGCGGGCAGGGCGTTTGCCTTGCATGCGGCTGACCCAAGTTTGATTCCCAGCATTCCATATGGTCCCCAGAGCACCGCCAGGAGTGATTCCTGAGTGCAAAGCCAGGAGCAAACCCTGAGCATCGCCAGGTGTGACCCAAAAAGAAAAAATAAATAAATAAAAATAAAAATTTAGTAAAAATTCTATAATGAATACTGAACCGATTATAGTACTCTTATAAAGTAATGAAGAACAAATTAATTAACAAATCTGTTGAAATTGCATTACCCGTTAGGATTTAGAGTGCAGACTGCAATACTGATTCATTGCTTCTCTCAAAGAGAATCTCTGATTTTTGACTTCGCATATAACTATCTCCACAGAAGATTAATACATTCCAGCTTCCCTTGCAGCTATTTGGGTCCTTGTGACTTGATTCTAATTAAAAAAGAACAGAAACGTGTGTGCACAACTTCTGAAAGTATCTTCACAGAACAGGGATGTGGCCAGCTTTCATCCTTTCCTCCTTTCCTCCTTACAGATGAGAATGAAGAACTGGAGAATTTAGCTTCGACTAAAAGGGGGTCTCTATTAAGCACATATTAGGGATATGGACTGCCCATGATTCACATGAAATAAAGGATAGTTCTCTCCTGTTCAAGTCATAGTTATTTTGGGTTTCTGCCACTCAGTATTACCTAAATCCTACTTAAATTTAAGCAAAACTATATAAAGAATACTACACATACTGAGTGGTACCTCATCAAATATTGTGGTTTTGTTTTTGTTTCATGGGCCACACCTAAGAATACTCAGGGGTTACTCCTGGCTCTGCACTCAGGAATCACTCCCAGACGGATCTGAGGGACCACATGAGATGTGGGACAGTCACATGCAAAGCAAACACCCCCCCACTGTACTATCTTTCCAGCCCCTATCATCACACAATTTCTAACATATATTCTAAACAGTAAAAATAAAAACTGATTTTATTAATCAAATAACTAAGTAGCTCTAAAATGCTTTTCTATACTATGTCCATTATACTGAAAGATATTATTTTAAGAAGTTGATTAAGAAATCAGTTTCCAAGACCAGAGAGAGTACAGCAAGAAGGGTGCATGCACTGCACAAGGCAGACTGGGGGGTTCAATCTCCAGCACCACACACAGTCCCACAAGCACTGCCAGCTGGGGGTGATCCCTAAGCACAGAACCAGAAGTAAGCCCTGATTGCTGCTAGGTATAGCCCATAAAACAAAAACAAAAGCTAGGAGCAGAGCAATTGCAGAGTGGGTTGGGCACTTGTCTTGCATGCAGCAGAGCTGAGTTTAATGCCCAGCACCACACAGGGTCCCTGATCCCCTCCAGATTTAACACCAGAATAGACAGGTGTAAGCCACGAGTACCACCGGGTATTCGATCCCCCGTCCCCTGCCCTGCCCAGAAAAAAAAAAATTCAGCTTCCTAAATGTCGAGTTCAACACACTAAGGGAAATTACCATAGACCTCAATAATACAAAACAACACAATTCATTCAATGAACAAATAAATACCTACTGAATTCTTCACATGCTTTGCAAGGAATACCACAGTAATGAAAATAGGCAAGGTCTGTGCCATTCAATAGTTTACAAGATAGCAATGTTACTAAAGTTGCAGAATATGAGCACAATACCGAGATACTTGTTTCTAAAACCTCTAAGTTTATTATTCCCCCTTCTGTTGTCATAGTCTTATTTCTGACACAGCATGCTATGAATAGGCCTCAGCTAAACTATTCCTCAAAGACTACACCCCTATAAGCAAAATTAGCATCAGCATATTACCAAACTGCCACAGCAGATATCACAATGCTGGGACACTTTTCCAAATGGCAACTCTGCTGTATCATCTGGCATGTTAGCCTTAATTTCATCTTCAAGAGTAAGCCAATCTATAAAATTGAAAACTACTGTGCAGTAACCCCGAGGTCCCAGCGACTGTTCTAAAAGAGGCCAGAGCGACGACAGTACAGCAGGTAGGGCATTCTGCCTTGCATACAGCCAATCCAGGTGCAAACCCCGGCATCCCATATGATCCGAGCACTGCCAGGAGTAATTCCTAAATGCAGAGCCAGGAGTAACTGCTGAGCATCATCTGGTGTGACCAAAAATAACCAAAAAATAAAAAAATAAAAAAAAACCAGAGGGCCAGAGAGATAGTAGAGCATGTAAGGCACTTGTCTTAGGCAAGGTTTACCTGGGTTCAATCCCCACAACCACATATGGTCCTCCCAAACCCTACCAAGAGTGTTCCCTGAGTTCAGAGCTAGGAGTAAACCCTGTACACCACCAGGTGTGAGATCCCAACCAACACCCCCAAAAAAGAGTCAAGGATGTGGTTCAAGAAGTAGAACGTGTATTTGGGATGTGTAAAGACCTAAATTCCAATCATGAACAAAGCATTTCTCCCTACAACCCACCTGGTATCATCAGGTGTGAGGTGTGGCCCCAACCACACCTTTTTTTTAAGGCAGAAAGTAAGGTGGTTACACTGTCACTGTCACTGTCCTCCCGTTGTTCATCGATTTGCTCAAGCGGGTCCAGTAACGTCTCCATTGGAGACTTTTGTTGTTACTGTGTTTGGCATATCGAATACACAAATACATCACAGGTGGCTTGCCAGGCTCTGCCGTGTGGGTGAGATACTCTCAGTAGCTTGCCGGGCTCTCTGAGAGGGGCGGGGGAATCGAACTCGGGTCGGCCATGTTGCCTGCATGCAAGGCAAATGCCCTACCACTGTGCTATCGCTCCAGCTAGAGCAACAGCACAGGGTGGTTACACAAAGAGCCAAATCCATGTTTCAGTTGTTCCTCACAGATCATAGACTGACCATACTGGAGAGTTGAAGCTGGACCAAAATAATTCAAGCTCTCTCTTCCTACACCTTCTTGAACCTAAAAGAAGAGCAAACAATAATCTACTGGGTCAGAGTCCAAATTACAGACTGATCCTTGTATATAAATATGAAGACTAGGTGTCAGAGAAACAGCACAAGAGTGAAAGTGATGAACCTGTATACAGTGACCCCTAGCACCAATTCTCCACTAGTCTCAGGAGGAAGTCCTGAGCACGGTCAGGTGTTGGTTAACCCAGAGCCAAATATACACAGATACAGATATACAGAGCGAGGAGAGATTAAAAGTTCCACATATGTGAAGGTTTCCTACCTTATACTTGTTCATTTCCCTCACATGTACTCTCCAAGACTAATGTTTGGATCTTCTGTAAAGTGGTCAGTTAATGGGATTAAGGAGAAAGGAAGATTTCCTATTTAGATTTTAAACTTAAGCAATACACTCCAAACCCTATCTACTAGAAAACTTTGGATATTTGCAATTAAGAACCCTTTCAGGGGCCAGGAGATAGCAGAGCAGTTAAGACACATGCCTAGCATACGTCAAACCCAATTTTGAGTTCTGGTACTACATGGTCCTGAGTACCACCAGGTGCTGCCCTGGAGGTCCCAGCACGACTAGGGTGGGCACAGGTATTCCATCACCATAGAGCCCAAGCAGTAGTGCATCTTCAGAAACAATGGCCTAACTGATAAGAATTGCTGGTGGGCGCTCTGGACCACCTGAGCATTGCTTGGGAGACCCCCATAATAATAATACTTTGAATTTTCTACTTACATAGTTTTATTTACACACATCTCATTCAGGAACATTACAGCAACAAGAACCACAAGCAACTAAAAGAGAACACCCCTGTGAGCACTTTGCCTGTGTGTGAGATCATGGCAAACTGATGCATGATCACAGCAAATACCTCAATCAAGCAGATGTGGGATCCCTGATCATCACAGTATTAAAAGAGAGGCTGGTGAGGACCAAGCCATAGTACAGCAGAAAGGGCAACTGCCTTGCACACAACTAACTCAGGGCTAACCCCAGCATCCTATATGGTTCCCTGAGCCCATGATGAATGATCCCTGAGCGCAGAGACAGGAGTCAGCCCTGAACACCAGAGATTGAGAAATACCGGTTAAAATTCTTCTTTAAGTGCTGTCCCCAAACAAGCTTTCCAAGGAAAACAGAGTTGTGAAAAGATGGCCTATATAAACATATTTCAGTGATGCTTAATGTATGTTTTACATTTGTACAGCATTGGAACTGGGACAGGCCTTTCAGTTTAATTGGCAGCAATTTTTTTTTCATTCTGTGAAGTACATCTTACAATGGTAACAATAGTGCCTCTTCAGATAAACTCAATGTAATACGTATTAAAAATATTTACTGGAGCCAGGGAGTTTCAAAGGTTTACAGGGCATGCACTGCATTGCTGGAGTCCTGGGTTCAAGCCTTTGGTCAAGTATCAAATGGTTCCTTCAAGAACCGCCAGGAGTATCCCTCCAGTGCCACACTCGAAGTAGCCCCCAGGACCCCAGAGTATGACCCAGAACAAAAAAAAAAAAAACAGAAAAACAGAATTCATGGAGCCAGAGTCATAGTACAGCAGGTAGAGCATTTGCCTTGTACATGGCCAGCCAGAGCTCAATCCCCAGAACCCCTTATGATCCCCCGAGTCTGTCAAGAGTAAGCCCTTAGGACCATGTATATGGCCCAAAAACAAAACAGCAGGACACACACACACATAAAAAAAAAAATTTCATTTACTTCCATGTGTACTCATACTTACAATGGTAAAATTAAAGAAAAACTCCCTGCAGGCTGGAGTCATAGTACAGCAAGTAGGACACTTGCCTTGCATAGAGCAGACCCGGGCTCAATCCCCAGCACCTCTGAGCCCCGCCAGGAGTAATTCCTAAGTTCAGAGTCAGGAGTATGCCCACAGCACCACCAGGTGTGTCGGAAAAGAAAAAAAAGAAAAGGGAAAGGGAAAGGCTGACTCTGCCTTCAAGGGATTTTACGTCAAATACAAAGAATTTGCATTAATGCTAAAATGCAAAAGCAAACAATAAACTGTCACTGTCCTCCCGTTGTTCATCGATTTGCTCGAGCAGGCCCAGTAACGTCTCCATTTTGAGACTTGTTGTTA
>JAOXYA010060276.1:0-11901 GCA_028565675.1 Sorex palustris | reverse complement strand
CAATAGCAACACAATACTAGTGGGAGACTTCAACACTGCTTTATCACCTCTTGATAGATCAACCAGACTCAAGCTTAGCAAGGATATACATCATCTGAGGGAAAAAATGGGATAAAGGGACTTACTAGATATATACAGGACACTTCATCCTCAGAAAACTGAATACACATTATTCTCAAGTGTGCATGGAACATTCTCCAAGATAGACCACATGCTGAGCCACAAAACATACCTCCATAATATTAAGAAGATAGAGATTGTATCAATAATCTCAGACCACAATGCGCTGAAATTAGAAGTAAATCACACACACAAACAGAAAACTAAATCAAACATCTGGAAATTAAACAGCTCACTATTGGACAATGAGAGGCTTAGAAAGGAAATCAAAGAGGAAATAAAAAAATTGCTGGAAACGAACAAAAATGAGGACACGAGTTACCAAAACATATGGGACACAGCAAAAGCTGTGTTAAGAGGAAAGTTTATAGCTCTGCAAGCATTCCTCAGGAAGTAGGAGCAAGCCCACATAAGTAACTTAATCTCACAGCTAAAGATCTTGGAGAATGACCAACAAAAGGAGCCCAATATGAAGAGGAAGAAGGAAATAATAAAACTCAGAACAGAGCTTAACGAGATGGAAACCCGAAAAACAACCCGAAAGATCAATGAAACCAAGAGTTGGTTCTTTGAGAAAATAAACAAGATTGATAAGCCTCTAGCAATACTCACAAAGAAAGGGAGGAGGCCTGTGCTGACTGCTGTAACATTATGTATGGGCGGTGACGTCATCATAGGGCTTGCCCAGCGCATCGTGGCCCCGCCCCCGCCCGGCGCCCGCCTCTCCTGCCTTCCCGGGCCTGGGGTGTTCGCTGAGTTACCCCCTCGCTTCCCTCTGTGATGACAGTTTTCGGGATTGTGCTGTTTTAAAACTTGTGTCTTGAGGTCCGTAAGATAGCGTAGGGATTTCCAGACTCAATGCAGTTAGCCAAGTAAACCTTTTATCCCAAATTGTTTTTTTTCCTAAGGAAAATGAAAAACTATTTCCAGGGAATTGTACGTTTAAACGTTTTTGCATGGGATTTAGAAAGTAACACTATATCCTGTTTTAGCATTAAATACTCACCAAAGCAGCAAATTATGGTCATATACTGTAGTCATGTGGTGTCTGTCAGACTTTCTAAAATGTTGTCTTCAATTTGATTTTTTCCATGTAGTGATAATTATTTTGCACTGATTCCTGATAACCTCCTTGTAACCCTGTGTTTGTAAGAAAAATATGAGTCATGCGGTCTGAGGTGATGAAACAGAAAAGGTCAGAGTGGCCTTTAATCCATGTTTCTACAGTAGATACGAATGTACCTCTAGGAAAATATCCTCTTCCCATTGTACACGTGACCATGCTTGCCCCTTAGTTTAGAGAATTGCAGCTTCTCAAGTCCGCTTAGCATGTTAGTATTCACTAAACATTCAGAAATGCTGGAATTGGGGCTTACTAGATCCTCAGTTAAGAGTGAGAGGGACTGGACGGACTGTGGCGCCAGGCGGCACTTGCCCCTGTGACTTTCCGCAGTGCACGGTCCCTTGAGCACTCAGCCAGGAGTAGCAGCCCTGAAAACCACTGGGGATGGCTGATGGAGAATGGAAGAACTGGAAATGCATACAGGGCAAATGTGAGATCTGTGTGGAATGCTCTGCGGGAAATTTGTCCAGACCTTTTTAAAAAGTATCCTAGAGCTATGACCCCCTGGGATGGGTTTGATCCTGGCTACCACCTAGGGCCCCTAAGCTGCAACAGGGATGGTCCCTCCCTGAGCACGGCTGAGTGTGCCCCCTCCCCCCCAATCAAAACCAGACAACAAACCCAGGATATATGTTCATGGAATTCTGGATTATTTTTGTTATTATTGTTTTGGGGTGTACCCTGTGGAGCTCAGGCTTCCTGGGAAATCCCCCTTGGTGTTGCTGGGGTGTGGGGGGTGGGGAGAGGGGAGCCCCAACCTGGTCTCCCAGTGCAAAGCATGGGCTGTAGCCCTCAGTCACCTTTCTCGCCCCTAGTCAGTGCTATTTTTTTAGTATTCCCAGGAATGAAAGCAAGCTGGACACAAATCGTACGCAGATTAAATCACTCATCTCTACACTTGCATTAGTTATCAAAAGGATGTGCGGGTGGAAATTTTGCACATGGAATTTCCTTAAATGGGAGTTTCCTTAAATTGTGTGGCCTAGGTAAGGTTGCTTTTAATGTTAGATGTTAATAAGCCTAAAGATGTCGGACTAGCGTGAGCATTTATCTCCAAAGTTAAACCTCTTTCAGTTCTAGCTTTGCTTGATACACTTCTTGAAAGAAGACCTCAGTGTTGGGACAGTGTTGGGATGGCTTAGAGATGCAAAAGACTCAGGTGGGCATAAAATAGCCTCATCTTCACCCAGCAGAGTGCAGTGGAGGAGAGTAACAGCTCATCGGACACAGTGCTCTGGTCATCCATAGCCAAGTATTTTCTGAGGCCAGATCTCAGCAGATTGTCTTTATCAACTACTCAGTCTTTGCCACTACTGCCGAACTTCCTACTTCAAACCTGCCTTTTCCCATTTCCCTAGAAAAGTTATTTATAGCCCTAGGAAATCTGGAAATATCCAATAATCTTACTGAAGCGTTGGACTTTGAGTACATCCTTGATCAGAGTTCTGATTCTGTGTGTGTAGGCAGCGACAAGTGTGCAATACTGGCATAGTTACTCCGTAGTTACCCACATACCCCAAACAGCATTCCTAATTATATTTAACTTACAGGAATTGTTTAGAGATAAATTTGACCTTTTGTAAAAACAAATGCCCTTGAGTTAAAGATAACTTGAAAGCGCTGAAGAAATCTGTGGCAAAGCACAGGATCTAGGAATGGCCCAAGCGGGAGCTGCACATTTCTCGCGATTCACGAAACGGTGACACTCATTTTCAGCCTATGGATGAAAATGACACATTCTCTTCAGGAAACCTTTTGTAGTTCCTAAAAACACAAGACACAGGATACTTGATTAGATAGAGATGCATGAAAGCTCCCGCTCAGATTTCATTTCCCCTGCTGTGAACATTCAGAAATGTAGCTTTAAGCTTGTCTGCCAAAAAAAAAAAAAAAAAAGTCCAAGGAATAGGTGCAGGCATAACTTCACTGAGCCAATGCAGGCTGCTTGGAAACCACTTCGCTGGACTTCTCCAATTCTTTCTTTTCAGATTTCATAATTTAGTTCTTTCTCAAGCATTTATCAAAGAGTTTCTCAATGTAATGTGAGGAGAGTATTGATGGCAATTTTTGTTGTTGTTTTGGGGCCACACCCGGCAGGCACTCAGGGCTTAGTCTTGGCTTTGAGCCCAGAAATCACTCTTGGCTGGGCTCGGAGACCATATGTGATGATGGGGTTCAAACCCAGGTATAGTACATGCAAGAGTACTATACCATCCATCACTCTCTCCATCCAGAGCCATCCATCACTCTCTCCCCTGTAATATATCAGGGGAGGGAGGTGGAGAGGGACAAAGTGAGGAACTGTAATTAGGTTCACTTAATAAATTTTAAAAAATTGGTGTTAAGAGGTTTGCTAACAGGATTCCACCTAGGCCTCCTGTGTGCAAAGTTTGTGCTCTCAGGACATACTTTAATTTGTTTTGGGGTCCAATCTGGCCATGTCCTGGGGCTACTCCCAGTTCTGCTGAGGGATGGGTGTGGGGGGGGGTGTATGGGGTGATTCTCCCCCCCCACCGGGGGTGCTCAAGGGGCTCCCACATGCCTAGCCAGCACTCAGCCCTTTGAGCTGTCTCTCCACGCCCTACTTTATTTTTGATGTGAGACTTAAAGCATTGACTCTGATGTGGCAGTGACTTTCATTCCGGTAAGGGTAGGGCAGGACGCTGGGTAAAGTAGGAAGGCCTGAGGTTTCCTCCCCTTTGAAGATAAAGACTTAGAAGGCAGAGTCATTTTTCTTCCTTTTAAAGCTGGGATCGGGGAAAGTTCCCCAGTCCTTAGTTTAGCTGATTTGCCGGCCTCTACCCAGTTTGCCTGTGCTAATTGTTACAGCCTCACTGCTGCCCTTTGATAGGTAGTATCTTTTCTCAGATCTTAACTAATAGGCCCCCTGAGGTTGGACAAGTTGGAATTGCAAGGAGGGCTACAAAGGGGAGAAAGCCAGGCCCCCTAGGCCGGGGCAGCTGGCGCCAATCATCTCCTGATTTGCATAGGAATAAATATTCAGTCGCTGGGACAATGTGAACATTTAAGGCGCCCCCTTGCAGCCTGTAATCACTCCAGTATCTCGTAATTTTTTCACCAAGTAAATCCTGAAACCAGGTCAGAGCAACTGGAAAAAAAAAAAAAGAAAGAAAGAAAGACAGTCATTTGTCCTTCCTGGGTACGCGGAATTGGCAACTCGATAGCTAAAACCATCTTGCATGGGTTTGGAGAGAGTCATGTCACACACATGTCCTGGTGTGTCTGTCATAAGAGGCCGGGTCACACTGGCCAGGCTCTCCATGCACATCTGAGGGGTCACTGAGGAGTCCAGTGACCCCCTTCCAGCAGGGGTGCTGGGCCTGGCCTTAGCCCAGACCAGCTCTCCGGAGAATTCTTGGCTTTGGTGTGAGTTTGGGGTACATGCCGGATGGAAGGATGGAAGGGGTGTTTTGGGCATCCAGACCAGGCAACGTGGGGTTTGGACCTTGCCCTCGCCCCTTGAGCTGTCATCCTCATTTTTATTCCTTTCAAAGTTTGTCCTTTACATTTTAAGGAGTTTTTCTTAAGGGAAAAAGAAAATGAAAGTGCTAAAATGAACATTGAAGTGAGGAAATGCCGCTAGCCCCTATGCAGAGGGAACCCTCGTGTGGGGTTCGGGGTTCCCAGCGTTTCATAGTTGGAAACCCCTCAGCACCTGTCAGCGTGAGGCCCTGCCCTGCTCAGCTGCAGAATTCCCTCTGTTCTGTGGTTTTCTTCCTTTTCTACATTGAAATGCTTCTTGTGTTGCCAAAACATCCATGAGTCTGCATTTGAGCCTTCACTTGACGTTTTTTAAAATTTTTGACTTGGGCTCTAATTTAGGTAATCATCCTCTGACTGTTGAAAATGGTAAGTTTCGAATGTTTTGCATTAGGAATAGTCCTCCAGAACCTCTTAGTATATTAATCGCTCTACTTAATTTCCTTTGGATATAGAAACTAAAAGGTCTGGGGAAATAACTTTTTAGGGATTAGACAGGAAACTGACTGACCAGCAGTATCGACTCAATTTTCACTCCTGCAGAGAAGAAGGGTTTTCACACCTCTGAGCTCTGATGATGATCACATTGGGAGAAATCTTTGATCAGTTAATGTAAAAAATGATATCCCATTGTTTTCATTTGAGTTTATTTGATTTCTGGTGAAATTTAGAACATGAATTTGTGCTTTTTTTCCATTTCTTCATGTGAATTATCTGTCTGGGACTCTTCTAATTAGCACTTTGCTTACACCTGTGATTTATTAAGGGCATTATACCTGGCAGTCCGGCTGCTCCTTCTGAATACTGTCTCTCAGAAGTGATCTTTACAGGGGCCGGGGACAGAGCTCAGCAGGAAGGATGCTTGCCTTGCATCTAGCATCCCATATGGTCCCCAGGAGCCCCGCCAGGAGTCAGCCGTGAGCATTTCCCGATGTGCCCCCCAAACAAAAACAAAGCCCCTAACTTCAAGGAGGAAGAAGAGGGGCGCTGGTTCAGGTGGTGGGGGGGTCTCTGGGGCTTCCTGCTGTGTTCGGGCCTCTCCCTCGGGGCTGTCAGCTTCCCCCAGGAGTGAGGCCTGGGTACTGTGGGCTTGTGTGTTGTGGTTCCGTGCATGCTGGAGCCGTCTGGCTGGGTTCAAGCTCCGGTTTCTTCCTCCCGGGGGGAGCGGAGTGACCTTGCTAGCAGGTTGCCTCTCTGCCTCGGTTCACCACCTCTGAGCCCTGGGAGCTGCTAGCCATGGTGTTGGGGTAAGGATGACGGCACGTACCACGGCAACTGGTGCCAAGGAAGCCCTTACTGTCAGCATGTATGTTTCCATGACGCCTTTGTTATCACCTGCACCAGAGAGTCTTTGGGATCTGCAGGGAAGGTGGGAGCTGATGAAATTTCGAAGTTCCGGTACCCCCCAATGGCCATGTTGCCCGTCCTCAAAGATGACAGGAAAAGCTCCCACCTTTCAGAGTCACTGATGGCAAGAAACAGTGCCACCTCACCTCCACTGTGAAGAGGCCTCGGGTGGGCTTTGGAAAATCCTGGCTTGGCATGGATGACAAAAAGGACATTGGCTGGCAAGGAGAGGGTTAAGGCTTTGAGCCGGCTTGAGCCCATCCCCTCCTTTGGCTCCCTGAGCACAGCCCTCAGCAGGCTAGAGAGCCGTCCCACTGAGGGGCAGGGGCACTCGTCCCACTGAGGGGCAGGGGCACTCGTCCCACTGAGGGGCAGGGGCACTCGGGAGTGTTTGCAGAAGTTACGCTTGAGCTGCAAACAGTGCAAGGGACTGGTGGCCCTGGAAACTGACACCGATTACTAATTCATTCCCAATAAAACACCTGAGGTTATTGCATGAATAATTCATCCAGCCCAAGTGTGCTAGGGCCATGTGTGTTACCAGGGAAGGGACGCGCCTCGTGTGATGTGGGCCGTGAAGGCACCTGACACGGGATTTCAAGTCAAGGACTCGCAACTCAGCCTCAAGGAAGCCTTTGGTTCTCTTTCAAAGGTGTTTTATGTCCGTGAGTTGTGTTCTGTTTCTTAAAGGAAGAGGGTATCCCATGTCAGCCCTCGAGAAGGTCACGAAGATTGAGAGCCCGGGGGCCACATGTTTATCCTGTCCCTGGGTAGACTTACAGTTCGGGTCAGAGTTGGCATTGCAGAGGGGCGTGAGCTGTTCTCTTTGTGGCAGACACAGGTACTGAGCTCTACCCGGCTTGTTGGCCTGCTGGGCGTGGGCTGGCTCTGCCCTGTGCCTTTCACTCTCGGCGTTGTTTAGGGTTTGACTACACTCAGCCAGGGGCCTGGGGGCCCCCACCAGGCAGTACTCGGGGGTGATGGCATGTCAGGGACGGGACCCCGGGGTTGCCTTGCTACCTGTTTTGGCTGGGAGCAGGACCCGGCGGGCCTGTCTTGGAGAGTGACTCTTTTTCATTGCCAAGATCATGTTGGATAAGTGATAAGAAGCCAGGAGCAGCACCAGTGGGTGGGAAGGGACTTTGCGTGACAAGGTCAAGACCTGATGGACAAGTTTGAGAAAAGGCCCCGAAAGTTGCAGAGCACTGGGTGTCTGGGAGTTAGGTCAGGTCAGAACTGGGGCATCATTGAGATGCCGACAGTCAAGGACTGTTGGGACTTTTTTTTTTTTGCTTCTCTTCCTAAAAGAGGTGTGAAAAAAACTGTATGTCCTGTTCTTGCTCATTTGAAACATTTTCACCCCAAGGTGAAACACTAAGCACTGATGAGTTAAAATAAGCATTTCATGATGGGACAGTGGCTCCATCTCCTTATTGAGGAACATTGAACAAGTCTGAAATGGCTCTGTCAGTTGGTGGCCCAGTAAAAGTGTCCCTACTGCTGGCATGGGGGGAAAGTGCAGTGGGTAAGGGGCTTGCCTTGGACACAGTTGACTGCATATGATCCCCCCTCCCCCAAGCCCCACTGGAAGTGACCCCTGAAGCTCAGAGCGCAAGAATTGGCTCCAAGTGCTTCAGGGCATGGTCTTAGAGCACAACAAGTCCCCCAAATGCATTAAACCCAGATGGTCGTGGACCTGTGAGGAGGAGGAGGGGGTGCTCATTTAGTGCTCTGTCCAAAGGCTGCGTCCTCCGTGGCACCCTGGCCATTTGGAGTGCTGTTAGCGGGAGCCACCAGCACTGCCCTTGCATTCACCTTTGGGAAGAGACTGTGGAAGCCTCTGTGGGTCCCCGTTGATGGTCGTGATGGCGCTCAGGTTCATCCCAGTGACTTCATTCTCTGCTGGCCAGCAGCAGTTAGGAGCTTGTGGAGGGAACTGTGCTGTCTCTTGGCCCTCCAGGTGGTTGGCAGTGCCCTGGTGGCACTGAGCCCGTTCTGTGGTCTGAGGTCACAGGTGTCGCTAACCCATCCTTGCTCTGCGGGCTGCCCGCCTCATCTCCTGTCCCCTTTCCCAGCTGTTTCTGTGGAGTCATTGTGATGTGCAGTACCGGTAACTGTACTTCCATGCTCCCGGCCAGGGTGCTTGCCTCCCTTCTTCCTGTGCAGTGGCACCAGGACAGGTCTCTGTTATCTCACACCAGATCTCGGGTGAGAACCCCCACCTCCGTTTCTCACCCCTGGCCTCCCCGCCTCTCCCCTCCCCCAGCTTGTGTTGGTCCTTACGGATTGTTTCTCATTGTCCCACCTTCTTGTTCTCCCTGAGTTCTCAGCTTTAGGGTGAGTCTCCAATCTTGTCACAATCAGGCCAAACCCGTGTGGTGTGTGCCCTTTGTCTACTGGGCAAATCCACTTGCTTATGCCTTGAAAAGCCATTCAGAAACCTGACTGGAAATTGCCTTCCTCCGGTTACCTGCCGAGCAGCCCTCCCCCTCTGCCTCTATTCACATGCAGATTCAAAACCCTTTCCCTTCTGGCTTCTACTTCCCGGGGCGCTCTTTTGTGGTTTGCTAGCGGAGTATTTTCTCCTGATTTGGAGAGCTGTGCCCAACCGGGAATTGGCACCTGGCACCTGGAGGCCCTGCCTGTGTCAGTGAACATTGGCCACCCAAGGTGAAGGTGAGGCCGCGCCATGGCCATGAGTTGCTCTTCACCCCCTCTCAGATGCATCCGGGTTTGTGACTCCAGAGACTTGCTCTTGTGTCAGGGAGTCCACAGTCAAAGGGCAAAACCCACATTGTCCTCTTTCAGCTGATTTTATTTTGAGGAGGCAAGGGGGTCCGTGCAGTGTGACTGGATCTTCTTGGTGAACCCGTGGCAGATATTGGGGATTGTTAGTTCTTTCTGAGGCAACCCAAGCCTCTGGTGCTGTCAGAGAAGTCAGAATGCCTCTGCGATTGTAACTGGGGGGGCGGGAGGTTCTTTGTAGGCATGAGAGGAACATACCAAATGATTGTTAAAAAGCAGTGGTTTGGCATCTCACATAGTCCCTGTAGCACTCAGGAGGGGTTCCTGAGTGCAGAGCCAAGAGAAACCCCAGAGCTGGGTGTGACCTTCCCTCCCCCCAAAACAAAAGCAGTGGTATGAAGGCAGTAAAGTAATCCAGCTTTCTCTAATGTAGTGCGTATGTATGTGGGGGGGTGGGGGGGTGGGACCACTCCTGGCCATTCTGGGTGTGTCCCCTTATCTCGGTGATGGTTCTGTACACGACGCAGTGCAGGATAGGACCTGCGACTTGCGCCCCCCACATGCTCCCCACCACGTGCGCACCAGCCCTTGGAATCACCTCCCTGGTCCAGCGCTACTGTTTTATATTACAGTCTGGATATGGTGAAATTTAACTGTACTGTAGCGGTCTCTATACTAAGGATTCATTTGACAGTGGTGAATTTTCTGGTATGAGGTTGTTTTTTCCAGTTTTGTCTTTTGGACCTCACCCAGCAGTGCTCAGGGGTTCCTCCCAGTTTGGTGTAGGCTAACTGCTGTGCTGTTGAACCCCAGCTTCTCACATACACACACATGCACTTGGAACTTTGAGCTGTCTCTCTGTCCCATTATGAAATATTTTATTTTATTTTATTTTTTTATTATTATAATTTTTTTCTTTTTGGGTCACACCCAGCAACTCACAGGGGTTACTCCTGGCTCTGCACTCAGTGCTCAGGGGACCATATAGGATGCTGGGAATCAAACTCGGGTCGGGCGCATGCAAGGCAAACGTCCTACTCGCTGTGCTATCTCTCCAGCCCCTTCATTATGAAATATTTTAAAGTAAACCTAGAAATAAATATTAGGGTCATGAAGCCATTTAGTAAGGACATTGAACTTCAACTTTTTTGCTCTTGCGTCATACCCAGAGATGCACAGGGGTTCCTCCTGGCTTTGTAACTCAGGAATTACTCCTGCCGGAGCTCAGGGGACCATATGGAATGCTGGGAATCAAACCTGGGTCGGCCTCATGGAAGGCAAATGTCTCCCCACTGTGCTATCATTCCAGCCTCTCTGAATTTCAATTTCTTTTTTTTTGCTTTTTGGGTCACACCCATCTATGTTCAGGGGTTACTCCTGGCTCTGCACTCAGGAATTACTCCAGGTGGTGTAAGACAAGTGCCCTACCCTCTGTGCTATCACTCCAGCCCCTGAATTTCAATTTTTTTCTTTTTGGGCCACACCCAGCAATGCACAGGGGTTACTCCTGGCTCTGCGCTCAGGAGTTACCCCTGGCGGTGCTCAGGGGACCATATGGGATGCTGGGAATCGAACCTGGGTTGGCCGCGTGCAAGGCAGACGCCCTACCCTCTGTGCTATTGCTCCAGCCCCTGAATTTCAAATTCTTAAGCAAAATAAATACCTTTCTCAGCTGAGAGAAGAGCAGTTGATGTCACCATGAATTTTTTTCTATTTTTCCAATAATAAAAATAGTTGGGTTGCCTTTCCTGGGAAGGACCTTACTTTAGGAAGGGCAGGCAAAGGCGTCCCTTTGCCTTGAACACAACTTCCTCTGCCTCTGGCTTCAGGAATGTGTCTAATAGGGCAAGGGTTCCCTGGGGACAAGAGTCATCTAATCTAATAGAGATAAAAGATTAACGTAAAACCTTTCCTCGGAGAGAGAAAAATGAACAGGCTAATTGCCTCGGGCCCTGGTGGCTCCTGCCAGCAGGTGTTGCCCAGGTAGCTGGAGGACATGGTGCTGCAGCCGGTGGGAGGGCGGTGGGAGGGCCAGGAGTCTGGCCAGGAGTCTGGCCTGGGGACCACACCGTGCTCCCCTCCCTGTGCTGTGATGGCCAGTGGGTCTAAGGTCCTTCAGGATTCTTGCTGGAATCAGTTCTGCTCTGAGGTCAAAGACCTCTTCCTTCTGGCTATGAGAAAATCTAAAAGAAACAAAGAAGGAAAGAGTAATGAATTTGCACTTGAATGTGGTTTAGATATGTTAGGCTTGCTCTTTCTGAAAGTGTTTAGGACTTCTTTTTCCCTCACATGATGAATTTTGAAGTAAATAACATTCTCTAAGTATGACTTTGTTCTGTAGCATCTAAAGAAAAGACACTTCAGGTAATTATAATTGAAAGGATACTTTTTCCTATCATAGAACTTTCCTTTTTATGAACGTTCAGTCTTGGGGGGAGAGATACTAGAGGGCGGGCATTTGCCTTGCATGTGGCCGACCCCCTTTGATCCCTGCATCTGCAGAGGGGCCCCGAGCACTGCCAGATGTGGGCCCAGTCCTCCCCGGCCAAAAATGATCAGGCTCTCATTATTTTGACTATTATTAGTATGTTTATTAGGGTTCAGGTCAATGCTGGCAGCCCTCAGGGGCTACTCCTGATTCAGTGCTTGGAGGCCCATCCCCGTGGTGCTTGGGGATCCACCTGTCAGGGTACTAGCCCAGTCCTTCAATACAGAGCCTTCTCAAACACGCAGAACAGAGGCGCTATCGCACGCGCTATGTTTGCCTAGAAACTGTTTTAGTTTAAAATTCATTCCTCATAGCTGGGGAGGAGGTGGTGGGCCCTCGCCAGTGCTGGTCGGGGGCTGCTGTTCAGGGGGGCTGCGCTGGGCCTCTGGCGTTGAAAACTTGTTCTGGCCTGCTGAGCACTATTTTCCTTGGCCCTGTATAAGTAATCCTCCTCCTCCTCCTCTTCCTCCTCCCCTCCACCTCCTCTCCTTCCCCCCTCCTCCTTTCTCTCTTTCTTTCTCTTTCTTTCTTTCTTTCTTTCTTTCTTTCTTTCTTTCTTTCTTTCTTTCTTTCTTTC
>JAOXYA010060244.1:0-11903 GCA_028565675.1 Sorex palustris | reverse complement strand
TTTTGTTATTTTACAAATCTTGAGAAAAAAACAAAAATTGAGGTGTCAAAAGAGTTGTAAGCCATAAAATATCAATTCACTTTAAACTTCTGAATCCCAGTCTTAAATGATTTTTAGTTTTGCATCCTATCTTTCTGCATTTTCCCTATTCACTTATTCTCAACCTTTAATGTGTATCAGATTACATTGAATGTATAATATAATTTGAAGGGATTTGAAGGGATTAATTAACTGCATATTGCTGAGTCTGACTTAGAAAATCTAAAGAGAGAATTTGCATTACTAGCAAGTTTCTAGATGATACTTATGCTGTTAGTCCGATAACCACAGATAGAGTGCTACTACCAGAGTCCATGACTTTTCAAATTATTTCACACCTCTTTTAACCTCAAATTTCCAACACTCTTTATCACCACTCATTTTTAGATGGTGTTCAACTTGATTCCTGTATCAATTCTTATCAAAATAAGAGTAGGGAGAATTATTAATCTTTTTCTTAAAAAAGAAAAATATGATTCCCTTTTTTATTTCTAATAAAATACAATCTGTTACTTTTGAAAAATTAAGTAAATATTATCTGTACAATAAAAAAAACAGATGAAAACAAGGATAAAATCCAACAAACATGAAAATTTTCACATTGTACTCAGCCTTATAAAAGTGTTTGATACAATTATCATAGTGTTTTCTAAATACATAATATTAATTTTTGTCTTCATTTTGTTGGGAGCTAGAAACCAGTGCCTGTCAGTAGGTCACATTCTAGAGACATTGTCCTTTATTCCTGAAAACCTGCCAGAAAAGATCCCTTTCATGCTCCATCATCACAATCTACCCATCCACTTTTCCCAGATAGTCTCGGTAGCATTGTAACACTGTCCTCCCATTGTTCATTGATTTGCTCGAGCGGGCACCAGTAACGTTCCATTGTGAGACTTGTTATTGTTTTTGGCATATCAAATATGTCATGAGTAGCTTGCCAGGCTTTGCTGTGTGGGTGGGATACTCTCGGTAGCTTGCCGGGCTCTCTGAGAAGAGCGGAGGAAACGAACCCAGGTTGGTCGTGTGCAAGGCAAATGCCCTACCCGCTGTGCTATCTCTCCAGCCCCCAAATATTCTCACTACTACAAACAAGTGCTTTTCAACAATCTTATAAAGGGTCAAACCCTTTCGCCTTTTGAGTGAAATGTCATACTATTTTTTCTTTTTTTCAAAGTCCATTTTTCTACTAGTAATTCTACTAGTAATAGTAATTCTCATCAGCAAAACAATAATGACAGCAAAATATCTAGAGTCACTTTTTTTGTCCTTAAAAATAAAATGCCTTTTTAGATTCTATAGGATAATATTGTTTTGTCCTTTCTGCATAGCCTCAGGTAATTCAGGTTTATTGGGTTGCTCCCTTCACAGTGCTCCCATTCCTCAGTGTTTACTTGTAGCTTCATAACTTCTTTCTTTGTGCTCTGTTAATTTGTAGATATTGTTTTTCTCTTCTCCTTAAATCCTTTGCATAATTTATTCAGAGCAATGTCCTTTTTGTATGGACATAAGAAGACAGTTAATGCTATGCTTTTGGGAATTTATTGACTCTCAGTGACATTTTCCTCCTGGGCATTTGTTCTCTTGACTTAAGCCTCAGCTGTCCTTACTTCCTAGCACCCCATAAGCAGGGTCTCGACGAGGGACTGAATGGGCCCAGGGCAAGCGGTAAGCTGTGTGCTACCCTGGCATTGAGATGGGCCTGGCCAAAGAGCCATAATGCTTAACTATAAGTTAAGAGCTTGATCATGGACAAATACTGTCATGATCCAAAAAGTAATAACTAGATTTGGACCCCTGCTAAATTTAGGAAAGATTAATCTGGCCTAAGCTCTGTAGACTGAGTCTGTGGCAAGATGTTCCCAGAAGAGTTGTCCTACAGGCCTCAATGTATCTCTTACTGTGTCTATACAAAAATAACTAGTATTAAGATGTTGATAGAGTTATTGGACTGAGGAAAGGAGAAAAAATACCTTAAAGAGGTATTTTTCCCTTGGGCAGTCAGGAAGGGCTTTCAATACCCCTAGGTGGTGTTTTTGACCTGCCCTTGAGCCTGACAGTCAGGAAGGGCTTTCTTATGTTGATTTTGCTACCTGACTGGGTGCAGTGTCAGCCCAGAGTGTGGGGGAGTCCAGAAGAGAGGCAGAATCTAGAAGAGAGGCAGAATCTAGAGAGCTGGGATCGAGGAATGAGGGGCTAGGAAGACAGAGCTCTGAAGATGAAGAGATGAGGGTTAGAGAGAGACAAGAGAGTTGGAAGACAAGAGAAAGAACGGGGCAGCAAGATGGAGTGCAAAGAGACTAGCAAGGGGGACAGAGGGAGAAGGAGGGGGAAGAAAAATACAGGAGCAGGCACATAGAGAGAGAGAGAGCCCAGGCTGCGAGATAGAGTGCAGAGAGATGAACAGGAGAGACAGAAGGAGACAGGAATGAGGGACTAGAATGGGAGGCTCAGAGAGACTGGGGCAGGCATGTGGGGAGAATGGAATAAATGACATCTGACCAGCTTGGCCCTCCTTTCCTCCACCATCTGCCCCATGGAGCGGGCCGCCCTGGCTGGGGGAGTGGTCTATACCCCCCCCCCCATGCAGGCAGCAAGGGGGAGAGCCACCGGGGCCTCCCTGGCCGCCCCAGGAGATATTTTATACAAGACTCCATGCATTCTCTCTAGCTATTTCTCTTACAGTAAAAACTGTAGTAGAACCTATTTTAAAATATTATGTTGTTGGGACAGAGAGATAGTATAGTGCTTAAGGTGTTTGCCTTGCATCTGGCCATCTGGAGTTCAATCCCCAGCACTCCATATGGTCTCCTGAGATCACCAGGAGTGATCCCTGAGCACAGACACAAGAGTAATTCCTGAGTACTGCCAGGTGTGTTCCCCCAAAACAAGCAAAACAAAAATTACTATGCTGTCATAGGCATGGCCAGTTCTGTAACCTATCTAAAGAGTTCCTGTTTAATTGAACTTGATAATGTCATCCCAGTACTAGACCTCCATTGTGAAAAGATGGGTTGTTATGTTCAAGTCAGCAAGTTCTCATAAAAATGTCTCCCCCCAATTGCTGCATCCAAGTCCCACTCTTCAAGCAAAGCCTAGGGTATTTGCTTAGTACTTGAGGCTGATTTTACTATGTCATTAATATAGGATCAAACAGAGTTGGACCTAGCACCAGTTTGATGTCATCTAACCACTCATCTCCTGAGCAACCCAGTTAATTGCTGTTTTTCTTGAAAGCTTTCTCAGCACGTTTTGTCTGAATCTGAGAAATTTCAATTAATGTTCCAAGTGTGATTTTATTTGACAATGTCAAGTACTTGATAAAAATCAAGATCTCTTATGGTTATTATTTTCTCCTTCTTCTTCATAATTCTTGCATTAAATAATCATTTGTCTGACATGATTTGTCTTGCATAGTCTTGATTTTCATTGCCACCCCAAACTGTTATATTCACGCATGCAGGATTTTCCTCCTTGAAATCTAATTTGACTAAGGTTGCTGTGATCTTGTAAAATTTTTATAAAACTGTCATTTCTTGCCTAGGCTCTTCTCTTTCTTTCTTATCTAAGTGCCCCCATTTTTTTTCCTGAGGATGCTCTCTTTTCTTTTTGCAGCATCCTTTCAATAGCTTTAATGAAAGTTATTCTACCCTTTTTCACATTATCTATTTGGCCAAGGAATTATCCGCTTCACTGCCTTCTCCTCACCACCAAGAAGCTTTCACTTTAATCAAACTACTCTTCCATTTGAGCCTATGTTGACCTGGCTTTATGAGCAGAGGTATCTGATTTTCACACACCAATTATACAAATATTGATATATATGGATCTAAGTTTATAGAAAGATTATGAAAATTCATTGTAATAATCTTGAAATTTTCTCTCAGAAGATCTGGCAGCAGATGCACAAAAAGACACTGGTGAATGCTCTCTTTGATGAGGTATAAAGGTGGAAAAGAATACCAATCATTCTGCTCAAAGAGGAATTTGGCCCTTCTAAGCATGAATTTGAAGTCATTAATAAGTCTGAGATAATAAGAAATAAGATCTGTTCACCTGCTAGCCTGAAATATTAAAGTGATAGACATATTGATTTTCCTGATACTGACCCAGTAACTCTGGTTGTTGATGGACAGCAAGCAAGGGAATCTGTAAAGGGGGGAGTAGTCATTTTTGAGAGAGTGCTGTCATTCCTTTATGGAGGAAGTGTCTGGGGGTGGGAGAGTGGACTTACAAATGTCTGCCTGAGGTCTTACTTAGCGTGGGCATACAAGTCTGGCATTCTTTCCAGGTTTCCCTGGATTATTGTGAATTCTTACAGAAAATAATTTTGAAAGACAATGACACAAATGTCTTCATTTAGAGAAAATGATAGAGGAAATAAAGAGAAGAAAGCCAGAAAGTAAAATAAATAAATTATATACCCAGGTTGGGGTCTTTGGCACCCCAGATATGCTGTGTACTGTAAAGAAAGAGGAAGATATTGTGCAGTCAAAGTAAACAGGTGTGGGTGACTTCAAGATAGAGTGCACTCCATTTTCTTTTACAAAATCAATTTTACAGTTTTTTTTCCCAAGCTACTGGTGGTTATAATGCAAATCAGAGTTTGCTGCTAGGTGTTGTCAGGGAACAAGGACTTTGAGTTCAGGTGATCTTCAGTCAGATTTACTTTGTCTGGGAATCCTTTCTAAAATCCTTTCTGAAGAAAACTTTCTAAGTCTTTGTCCTTCTGGGCTGGTGACAGAGTAATTTCTTTTTAGATAATATCTTGGTTTTATTGCTTTCTAAAGCTCATTGCCAAGAGGATCAACCCTATCAGACTACACTACTTACTTCCCCCTGAAAGTCCTGTTTCCTAGGAAACCACTCATTTCTAGGTAAACCTGGAGAATTGATCATACTGTCACACAGAAGAAACCTCCTACTCCCTGTTAGATAGGAATGACCAGGGAGTCAGTTCCAGGCAATGTGCTCCCAGAAACATTTCTTTCTATTCAGCACAAGCCTACACAAATGTCCTCAAGTTTTGTATATGCATATGTAGAGTGTGGATGATTGTGGGACAATGAGAGAGGATAAGAAGTCTGTTTCTGAATAATTAGAAATATTTTCTTGATTTTCTTATTCAAATTGCATTATGTGCTCACTTCTTTGTGAATACTCAAAGAGACACTGTGTTCTATAATAAAGGTGTATGATTTTAAAGTAATAGAACACCTTTAAGTGTGAATAACACTAGCATCTGTCCTCACCGACATTACTCTAGGGTTCAAACCACTGCAAATTTGCAACAGGTATTTAATATGCAACATTTGTACTGCAAAGCTCTATGTCCATTTACTTATCTATGCTTGTGATGAAAGTAACTAGATTCCCTTGACCTTCATCTAGGAGGAATGTATAGGGGCTATTATGTTCTCATATACTTCCAATTCAGGAAGTACTATACTACAGCACAAATTTTTACTTTTCTTTTCATCATTTAGTAGTTCCTTCCCCAAAAGAGGGGTAGCAAAATTCTGGCTGTCTAGAAGTTAAAATTTAATAACTTTATTTTTAACTGCAGTTACCTTTGACTTTTAAAGTAGTTGGTCTCTATTTCATTTTTTTCTCTTCATTGCATTCCCTATGTATCTTTAAGAAGCATCTTCATTGCCTCTAAGGCTATAAGTTCCACTGATTGCAAGTAGATAAACAAATGTACAGTCTGAATCTAGTCTTCAGAGAAATGCTCCCTTTAGTTAGATACTAGATTTGATATGGTATGGTGATTGTAGTTTTAGGACCAAGTTATGTATTTTAGTCCAAGTATTATAGAAATCCACACAATGGAATTATTGAAAATAGACAGCCAGTAGGAGGTTTGACCCTATTAGAGGAGTGAGGAATGACTATTACTAGTATGGAGAAAAAGAGTTTTTTCTCCTATAATTTTTTTATTAATATAACATGGGTCAAAAACTTCATCATGATCCAAACTCCTATATATGTGCTGTCTTTTTCTAGTCTAAGTTTCAGATATGGGCTGGAGCGATAGCACAGTGGTAGGGCGTTTGCCTTGTGTGCAGCCAGCCAGGCCGAGATGAGTTCGATTCCTCCGCCCCTCTCAGAGAGCCCGGCAAGTTACTGAGAGTATCTCGCCTGCATGGAAAAGCCTGGCAAGCTCCCCGTGACGTATTCGATATGTCAAATACAGTAACAAGTCTCACGATGGAGACGTTACGGGGCCCCGCTCGAGCAAATTGATGAACAACGGGAGGACCATGACAGTGACAAGTTTCAGATATGTGTAGAAAACAAAAATGTATTTTAAAAAAGAGGATACTTAGAAAAGTATGACACTAGAGTTTGGATTTAATTCCTGGTTATTCTACTAGTCTGTTGTGGGGGGTTTGTCCCAAATGGATCTTATTTAAGAAATGGCACTCTATTTATGAGAAATGCATACAAAGCAAAATGGCTTATGGGAAATAAGTAGTCATGATAGATGGCCCTGTCAATTGTAGGCATTCTTAATTTATCACTAAACTCTTTGCATTGGAAGTGGTCCTCCCACACACTCACAAAGTTTGGTATTACTTGAAATGTGCTTCTTAGGCATAGTGTGGTTTATACATGTTTTATGAAAATTGTGTAGATACAGAAAATAAGAAAAACAAACCTAAAAGTCATGTGGCTCGGGGCAAATTTTTGGCACCTAATTCCCTGGGCTAGCGTGGTAGCACAGCAGTTAGAGGTTTGCCTTGCACACAGCTGACCTGGGTTCTCAGAGAGCCCAGAAAGCTACCAAGAGTATCCCACCCCCACGGCAGAACCTGGCAAGCTCCCTGTGGCGTATTTGATATGCCAAAAACAGTAACAACAAGTCTCAAAATGGAGATATTACTGGTGCTCGCTTGAGCAAATTGATGAACAACTGGAAGATAGTGCAGTGCTACAATTCCCTGATAACTCATCTTCTGATAATGAAGAGTTTGAATGGAAAGCTTTGCAGCATCAGTCAATTGCTCTAAGGAAAAAAAAGGAAAAGTGCCTTACTTAGGGCCTGAGAGACAGTGAGTT
Organism: Sorex palustris; assembly: GCA_028565675.1. NCBI lineage: Eukaryota > Metazoa > Chordata > Mammalia > Eulipotyphla > Soricidae > Sorex > Sorex palustris. The sequence goes on along the minus strand of JAOXYA010060244.1, from coordinate 4,802 downwards.
AAGGGTTGTCTGCACCTCACCTTGGTTCCATACAAAGCCAGCACCATATAAGGCCCCCTGAGCACCACCGGGAGCAAATTCTAAGCACTGAGCTATAAGTAGCCTCCGAGGGCAATGATCTGTGCCCCATCCTCTCCCAAGGAAAGACTGTCTTGTTTCTTCAACTGGAAATACTAGAAGACTAGAAGAAAAACCATTTGATATAAAATTTTCCATCACATCCTGCTAATTGCTTTAAAAAGTATACAATTTTGGGGGGTATGGCGCCACCAGCAGGTCAACCTGTACCTGTGAGACAAGTGCATCAGCAGCTTGATGGCGCCTTCAGACTTCCAGATAACCCAAAATTGCTGCTGTTCCTTTGGCCAGACCCCAAAACCTTGGGGCAAAATTTACCAAGAAAGTGAAGGGCCAAAAGTTAGGTATGCGGGAGACAAACCCACAAACCACCTCAAGCTCAGCTATATAATTGGAGGCACGGCTCTCTGGTTTCTGATCAGACTGCTTAATGGCCATGGTCCCAGAAACTCAGAAACAAATCTTGAACCCCCGCGGCTTTTGGCAGAAATGTGTCTGGAACCCGCAGTAGGTTACTGTAGCCGGGCCACCCCTGGGGGGAAAGGGTGCTGTCCCTCTGCCTGCTCCCCCTTGGCGGCTCGGTGGCCGCCATCCACCAAAGGTCATTGGAACAGTCACGTTGGGGCCTGCAGTGATGAGACACGTGGGGCCTCACGGGATGGGGGTAGAGCTGGCCCTTTCCTCCCTGTCCCAATGAGACCCTGAGTCGCCACCCATGAATGGCCTCTCTGGCTCCTGATCAAGTTGTATAACAGCCATGATCCCAGAGACTGAGAAACAAATCTCGAAACCCAACGGCTTTTGGCAGAAATGTGTCTGGACCCCTCAGTAGGTTACTGTTGCTGGGCCACCCCAGGGGAGAAAGGGTGCTGTCCCTCTGCCTGCTCCCCCTTGGTGGCTCGGTGGCCGCCATCCTCCAAAGGCCATTGGACAGTCAGGTTTGGGCCCTCAGTGACGAGACACATGGGGCTTCATGGGATGGGGGTGTAGCCGGCCCTTGCCTTTTTGGCAGATCTGAGTGTTTGAGTAAAATCCCAAACAATAATGGTGGGTCAGGTGTCAAATTATTAAATGTAATCAAAGTAGAGAGAGTAATATGAAAATTATCTGCACCACAGGTAGGGGAGAGTGGCAGATGGGGGTATACTGGGGTTTTTGGTGGTGGAGAATGGGCACTGGTGAAGGGATGGGTGTTTCATTGTATGACCAAAACTTAAACCCGAAAGTTTTGTAACTGCTCTTACAGTGATTCAATAAATAAAATTATAAAAAATAAAAAAAAATTGTAAGGTGGAGTTCATGCCCAATTCAATCAGCCTAATCAGTGGCTGAATAGTAGTACTCCTACATTTAAAAAAAAGTATGCAATTCTCATTTATAATGTATAAAATAATATGTGTAAAATAATATGTGTAAAATATGAATAAATTACAAATACAATATCCATATATTATATTATAAAGTCTAAGTGGCAATAAACTTTAGCCAGGAAATATTTTGATGCAAAGGGCAAATATAATGCATATATATATAAGGGCAAATATATGCATATTCATACATATATGAATATATGTATACAAATACATACACACATATATACTTATGTATGTATATAATTGGGTGGGGCATTTCTGGGACACACTAGTGATGCTTAGAGCTTATCTGGCTCTGAGCTCAGGGATCATTCCCAGTAGTATTAAGGTACCATAAGCAATGCCAGGGATAGAAACAGAGCTTACAACATGCAAGGCTTTAACTTCTGTATTACTTATTTGTCCCCAGAGATGACTTGTTTACTAGAGGCAGCCAGGAGTGATCCCTGAGTACTTCTGGGTGTGGTCTTCCCCAAACCAAAAAAGTACATACATAAGAGTCATTTCTATCTTTTCATCATATTACTTCTTATTTAAAAATTATTAGTGCTATTTTATTCTGTGGTTATACCATACTTTGTTTATCCACTCACACATTGAAGTACATCTTGGTTACTTTCCATGTATGGTCATTAATAATAATAGTAATGCTATGAATATTTATATATAGTGTTTGTGAGTATACATAGGTTTTGCAGTGAATAGCTCTTAGCATAACAATTTTGTAATATTGTGGTAAAACTATTTCATTTTATAAGAAACCATAAAAATATTGCTCAAAATGAATGCTTTATCTTGCATTCCCATCAGTAATGAATGAGTATTTCTCATTGCTTTGAATCCTGGTCAGTTGTTTTTACAATTAGCATTGTAAATTATTTATATTTTAGTTATGCAAGTAGGCCCAGCACTGTCCAGCACTATCCTCCCATTGTTTATTGATTTTCTCGAGCAAACACCAGTAATGTCTCCATTGTGAGACTTGTTGTTACTGTTTTTGGCATATCGAATACATCATGGGGAGCTTTCCAGGCTTTGCTGTGGGGGCAGAATACTCTTGGTAGCTTGCTGAGCTCTCCAAGAGGGGCAGAGGAATCGAACCGGGTCACCTGCGTGAAAGGCAAACACCCTACTATCACCCCGGCCCATGCAAGTAGGTATGTAGTAAAATTCTTATCAAATAAAATATTCATATAATTTTATGAATCACCCCGGCCCATGCAAGTAGGTATGTAGTAAAATTCTTATCAAATAAAATATTCATATAATTTTAGTTATCTAAGGATCATTTTTCCTTTAAGTTGTCAAAAATGAAGAATTAAAATTTTTATGTCCATATGTGCAGTCGTAGATATACTATATATTTAAGAACATTCAGAATTGTTACAGGTCCCCCTAGAAGCTAGAAAAACCCAACTCCTTTCTCCTAAATTCACCAAGACTAAATGTTAATTAAAAATTTCTATTAGACCAGACTGATATATACTTTAATAAAGTGGGCCTGTTAGAAGAAAAATAGTTCATGGTACTGTGACAAATAGGGAACAGTTATTTATTTAATTGTTTAATGTCTACTCTTTCCTAACTTTTTTTCTGCCAAAGCAATAAGGGTAAATGTATGACTAAATTTTATGATTTTTTTCAAGAGATTCTGGAAATATTGGGCTGGAATGATAGCAGAGCGGGTAGGGCATTTGCCTTGCATGTGGCTGACCTGGGTTTGATTCCTCTATCCCTTGGTAGCCCAGCAAGCTACCGAGAGTATCCCGCCCACACAGCAGAGCCTGGCAAGCTCCCCATGGCATATTCAATATGCCAAAATCAGTAACAAGTCTCACAATGGAGACGCTACTGGTGCCCGCTCAAGCAAATCGATGATCAACGGGAGGACAGTGCTACAGTGCTACTGGAAATACAAATTTTATGTGAAATATGATTTTTTAAATGCAGGCATCTAATTAGAAATCTGAATTTATATAAAATATCCTTCTTAAATCTAGACAGCTAATTAAAATCTTCTTAAAATAATATTCAGGGCAAGCAAAATCAGAAACTCAAGTCTCTTAGCTATGCCCTCGAAATAAAACTTTGTAAATAAAAAGTTTTTTTACTCTAGATGGAATTTTAAAAGCTTTTTTTTAACCTGAAAAGTTTCATCTTCTAAATTATGTAATAAAAAATAATCCTAAAATATGTGCTGGACAGATGCAAACTATGTAAGTTAGAAAAACATTTTATTGGTATATACAATCAAGTGTGACACTTGGGCTAGAGTTTTGACAAGAGGAATAGAAAAAATAAGACAGTTTGCAAAATATTTAAGAAGCATATTTTACCATATTTGGTGATGGACTGGATACCATAAGTGAGAATAGGTAAAAGGATTATAACTCCAAAATCTATGTTTCTTAACTAGAATAATCAACGTGGTATTAAGTGAGTTAGAGAAAACTGCAAAAATTGGAGCCATTTTGTTGAGAATAGTAGGACAGGATATGTGTTATTTTCTCCATTTTATAAGTAAGAACTCTTTAGGTTGCATTGTCCCCAAATCCTATATAATACAATGCAGAGATAGAAATTGGACCCAGAGCTTCTGGCTCCTAATAAAAGATGATTTCTACTTCATGATCCCTAATGTGTACTGATTGTTCTTGACCTGGAGCATATGTCAGAGGGAATACCTGATGATTTTTTTTTAGGCACAGGATGTGACAGAAAGTTTGGTGCCTCATTGACCATTTTAATGTATTTTAATGGCCATGAACCTGGAAAAGGAGAGAAGACTAACAAGTACTTAACCACGGCCAAGGTTACAGAATAAAAAATGTTGGTTGAGTGAAGAATTACAGGTTTACAAACTTACTGTTATGCTGTGAAAAAAGGAAAAATAGTGAAGAAAGTGGAAAGAAAACAATGCCTAAGTTCTACTACTAGTGTAAGAAAACTGCAAGTTCTGTTTTGATTTATTTATGTTTTAATTAATGTCTAAGAAGTTTGAGAGATTAACACTGTCTGACTTCCACATCTTGAAACTATCAGAGAATTGTTCCTATCAGAGTCTGGGGAAAAAAGATGTATATTTAAGAGGTTTTGACAGCTGATAAAGGGGAGGAAATGAGTAGAAACCATGTCCTAATCCAAGAGATGTCTTCTCTAATTGTGAGTTTTAGAGGAACTTGTTATTAATTCAAATCTTTAAGATGAGTACACTAGACTTTGGAGAGTTTCTCTGACCCGCAGATGGATAGACACTCTTGAATATCACATAGTAAAAAAGTGGAGCATACAGGTTTTTTTTTTATTATTAGTGAAACACCATGAGGTACAGTTGTAGACTTACAAGTTTTT
>JAOXYA010060230.1:0-11903 GCA_028565675.1 Sorex palustris | reverse complement strand
AGAAAATATGGGGGGAAATTGGCATAGGGGGGGAAGGACAGTTGGGAAGGGTGGGGGGTGGTATACTGGGGACACTGGTGGTGGAAAATGTGCACTGGTGGAGGGATGGGTGTTTGATCATTGTATGGCTGAAACATGAAAGCTTTGTAACTATATCATGGTGATTCAATGAAAATAAATAAATATGTAATTCATGATCATTAAAAAAAAATCTCTTAAGCTTAGTAAGAGGTATGTAGTCAGAAGCACTAGTCACATCTTTTAGGAATAGCTGCTTTAGAGACTAAAAAAGCAGGGCAGCCATGGGGTCCTGAGGTCCAGAAAGAGAAGAAGAAAGAGGATCAGGAAAAGCAGCAATAATGTAAAAAAAGATCTTTTTCCTAAATAACTGGAGACATTTGTGGTTGGGCATCCACCATCTGTTCTTTTCTTTCCCGTTCTTTATGATCTTCTCCTGGGTAATAATGTCCTCCAGGGAAGACCAGGTGTTTCCCAAGCCCCAAGGGCCCACTCTGCATTCCTCAAAGTTGGTGAACCTCAAACTCTGTGCCAATCAAAATTACTTGAAGTGATTTAGAGCAAAATTAATGGAAGTATTATTTAATATAAAGAATGGTGTATCCCACCCAATACTTCTAAAGTTTCTTTCATAATTCATGGCTTCCTTTATTTATTTTTGGTTTTGGGGGGCCACATCCATCAATGCTCAAGGCTTTGTCCTGGCTCAGTACTCAGTAATCACTCCTCTGGGGCTCAGGGGACCATATGGATGCTGGGGATGGAACCCAGGTTGGCTCTGTGTGCAAGGCTCTGGCCCCCAAGGAGGCCTTTTAAAAGGCCATTTTAGAAGGGTCAAAATTAAAAACTATCAATGATGTACTGGCCGGACATTTCAGGAGGTAAGGTGTTTTGCCTTGCATGCTATTGACTTTGGTTCAATCCCCAGCACTGCTTCTCCCTCCCACCCAGCCCAGCCAATGGTCATTTCTGGGCAGGACCAGCCCTTAAGCATCATCAGGTGTGGTCTCCCCACTCGACTCCCCACCAAGGAAACACCTAGAATGCGACTGTGGGCAGTAAGCAGCAGAACTTCAAAGAATGAATAGCTAGGAATGTTGAATGCTTGGAGATGAAGTACACTGAGCCTGTAAGACGCCCATGAGATTTAGCCAACAGGAAGGAGGTGGAAAGGCCTCTACGGTGGTGAGGCTCAGAGGGGCCGGATCACAGTGAGGTCAGAAGCCAAGAGACTGCCAGCACTTACGGGCCCTCATAGGCCAATAACTCTTTCAGAGCAGTGAAGTTTTAGAAGGTATGAGGGTGGGACTGAAGGAAACCAATAAGCACTTGCATGCTGAGGCTGAAATACCTCGGAACGGTGGCCACCATGAGGAAGGGGGAGAACTGAGAGAATGAGACTCCTGATGAGGCACAGAATGAGTTCTCAATGGCACAGGGCGAGTCCCGCTGTCTTTACCCGACCATTCGAGGCTGAGGGTGGAGAAATGGAGGAGGTTCCTTTCGGGGGAGGATAGCAGGCAAGGGAATGACGTGTGGCTGGGTCTCTGGAAAGCTCATGGTGCCAGGGAATGGGCATGGAAGAACCGAGAGCACTCACAAACGTGGGGCTCGGGCGGGGAAGATAGCGATTCCAAAGGGGCCGGGACGATGAGTGCCAACACTCCTGAGCACGATCTGGCAGTGCAGGTCGAGCATGGGGCTGCTCCCAGGAGTCATCACATCCTGGTGGTCATCAGGGACCTTGTGCAGCTGAGGCGGAAACTCCTGGGGCAACTAAGGGCGCTTCTTTGATTTCTTCTTGTCCCTGTTTCATGGGGGCTTCAATCCAGAACACTTTGTAAAGTCTAAGTGGCGCCTCAATATTTATGCCTTAAGTAAATGCTCAGTAAAAGACACCGTCAAATGTGGCCTCTACACTGCATCTGCCTCTCCAGTTTTGGAAGAGCGTGCTTCAGTGGGGCTATTTGCTAGATTGATGATACCAAAATTGCATTTGATATCAGACTGTTCCACAAGGTTCAAATGTAAAATTTAAAGTCTTCAGTCCAAACCTCACAATCACATCCCCCTGGAACTCTATTATTCTTGGGAGCAGGAGTAACAGCATTCATTTTGGCTTCTTGGGTCACACCTGGTGATGCTCAGGGCTTACTCCTGGATCTGTACTAAGGAACTGGTGCTCAGGGAACCAAATGGGATGCCAAGGGTCGAACTCAGGCCAGCCACATGCAAGGCAAATGCCCTTCCTGCTGTACTATCGCTCGGCCCCAATGTAATCCTTGAGAGCAGGAAACAGGCTCAAATGTAATCTTTTTGCTTTCCCTAGAACACCAATTTCAGGAAATCAGCAACACATACTTAAGAAGAAACTAAGAATGAAGGTTGATTTTTGGAATCATTTGTTGCTGGTTCTTTCCCATAACATTTGTTATGAAAATAAGCTCCAAAACATGCAATTAAAATGTAACTTTAACCTTTAAGGTTAATTCTGTGGTTAGAAAAATTGTATTATATGTGGATAATGGAAGTATTTGTGTGTGTGGGGTGGGGGTGGGGCACACCTAGCGATGCTCAGGCCTTACTCCTGGCTCTGCACTCAGGGATCACTCCTGGTGGTGCCTAGAGGACCATATGGGATGCCAGGGATTGATCTGTTGGCTGTATGCAAGGCAACTGCCTTGCCTGCTGTATGATTTCTCCAGTCCTAGAAATAAAATGAAGTGTGACCAATGTACAGAGAAAGTAATGAGCACTAGTAAAAAATGTCACCTACACTGAGGTGTGATTTGAGGTCTAGTCCTGAAGTTTTGGAGTACTGTAAACCTGGATGAGGGGATGATGGGACTAGAGCTCACGGATGTGTACAGGAGGCCCAGAGGAAGAAGGAGATAAGGCTGAGTCCGGTCACCTGGTGGGCAATTAGCCATCTGTGCCCAGTGAGACCCCATATACATACAGACCCAGACACCAAAGATCTGGGGTGCTTCTTAGCTGGTGAATGAACTCACAGAGCTGGAAGGAGGCTGTGCTAGGACCCTGGAGTGTAGGATAACACTGGTTTCTCCTTTCCGCCTTGCTGCAGGGAGTTTAGGCTTACTGGGTTACTCCCATCACAGTGCTCCCCTTCCTGTGTTTATTTGTAACTTCTTTCTTTGTGCTCTGTTGACTGGTAAATATTGTTTTTCTCTTCTCCTTAGGTACTTTGATAGTTTATTTAGAACAATGTCCTTTTTGTATGGGCACAAGAAGACAATTAAAATGACATGCTTTTGTAACTTGGGAGTTAATTGACTCCAGATAATATTTATCTCCGGGGCATCTATTCTCTCGACCTAAGCCTCAATTGCCTTTACTTCCTAGCACCGCCAAAGCAGGGAAGGACTGGATGGACCAGGGCAAGCTGTGAGCTATGTGCTACCCTGGCATTGAAATGGGCCTGGCTAAACTGCTATAATGCTTAACTATAAGTTAAGAGCTTGGTCATGGACAAATGCTGTCATGATCCAAAAAGCAGTAACTAGATTCAGACCTTGCTAGGGTTAGGAATGATTAATACCTGAGCACTGTAGTCTGAGTCTGTGGCAAAATGTTCCCAAGAGAGCTGCCCTACAAGCTCAAAGTATCTCTTACTGTGTCCATACAAAACAACTAATGTTAAGAAGTAGAATAAGATGTTAAGTTATTGGACTAAGGAGAAGAGGAACACCCCTGGGCCTGATGGGCAGTGAGGAAGGGCTTTCAACCTGACTGCCCCAAGTGTGAGGTTGTTGGAGAGATGAAAGACAAAGCAGGGCAGCAAGATGGAGTGGAAAGAGACTAGCAGGGGGGGCAGAGAAGAACGTACAGGAAGAATGCAGGGGAAGAATGCAGGAGCAGGCACCTGGAGAGAGAGCCCAGGCTGTGAGATGGAGCGCAGAGAGATGAGCAGGAGAGACAGGAGGAGATGGGAATGAGGGGCAGTGTGAGACTAGAAGGGGAGGCTTAGAGAGACTGGAACAGGCACGTGGCGAGAATGGAATAAATGGCAACTGATCACCAACTGGCCTGGGCCTTGTCTCTCCCTTCATCTTTGACATGGGCAGCCCCAGCTGGGGGAGCCCATGGAGGAAGTGGGGTGGTGGGGTCACTCGTGTCTGGAGTTGGGTCTGAAAGTGAGCGGGGCAGGTGGCTGGGTGAGGTGCCTGGGCAGTCAGTTTCAGGAAGCCGTAAACCCCAGAACCATGTCACTAGAGAATACGGAATGTGGAAAGACGCCATCCTGCTGACAACTGAGCAGGAGGCCAGGCCCCCCTGAGGCTGATTAACTCAGAGCAAAGCCCCTTTTCTCTGGACAACACCTTGGCAAGGCAAAGGCTCTTACCACACAGGAGTCCCCGCTAAGACCCTCCCTGAGCATCTGGGGTGCCCTCTCTAGAGTGGCCCGCAGGCCTCCTGGGGCACCTACTCTTGCTTCCAGGTTTCCCTCTCTCTGGAGATGGTCCCATTCTCTCTTGAAGTCCCACCCCTCAAAAAAAACTCTTCATTACTGTCTGCCTTCTCCGGAAGTTCTTTCTGGTGACACCAGATGAGACTCTGCGCCCAGTTGAAGCTGGGGCTGACTTTCTGCCAGGTGAAGGGCACCCCTTGCCTCGGGTGCAGAGGCTCCCTCTGGCTCACCTGGGCTCTAGCCCTCTGCCCTCGAAGAGCCAATGCCCACTCAGGAAATAGACACCCACCGGAGACAGAGCACCAACATCACAAGTGTCATCACAATCTAAAATTTGTGCTTCAAAGGATAGTACAAGTCAAGATGTGTCACAGATTGGGAGAAAAACTGCAAAATCATCCATCGGAATGAGGAACCTATATCTACACTGAATCTAGAACTCGTAAGTCTATATCAAAATAATAGATAAGCAATTAAAAAGACAGACACATATCCAATCAACTTATAGAAAGGTACTGATCATCATTAATCCTCAGGGAAATTAAAAAATGATGAAAAAGGGGCCTGGGGAAGACAGCACAATGGGAGAGGCATTTGCCTTGAACACGGCCAACAGGGGCTTGATCCCTGGCACCCCTGGTGCCCCAAGCACCACCAGAAATGACCTGAGAACCAAAAGAGAACAAAGCGAGGAGTAAGCACCAAGTACCACCAGGTGTGTGTCCTTTCCACCCCCCAGAAACAAAAACAAAAAGTTGATGAGACACCAATTCATATTCACCAGGATGGAAATAATCAAAATGACAATCAGTGATAGCAAACCGGTAGGACTTTTGCCTTGCACGCAGCCAACATGGCCGACCCGAGTTCGATTCCTCCATCCCTCTCGGAGAGCCCGGCAAGCTACCAAGAGTCTCTCACCTGCATGGCAGAGCCTGGCAAGCTCCCCGTGATGTATTCGATATGCCAGACACAGTAACAACAGTCTCCAATGGAGACGTTACTGGGACCGCTCGAGAAAATCGATGAACAACGGGAGGACCGTGACAGTGACAATCAGTGATCCCTGAGAGCGAAGCAAGGAGTGTAAGCGCCAAGCACCGCCAGCCAGGTGTGTGCGCCTTCCCCCCCCCACCAAAAAAAAAAAATTCAAGGAACAAAAAGTTAATGAGACCCTAAGTGCTGGTGAGGAACTGGAGAAATCAGAACCGTCATATACTGCTAAAGGGAAATAGATTTTGGGTTGAATGGCAGCTCTCCAATCTTTTAAGGAACTGTCAGACTGCTTTCCAACATGGTAAGGAATTTCCTTCTGGGTGATGAAAATGTTCTGAAACCAGTAGTGATGTTTTCACAACACTTTAAAATATACTAAAAAACCGCTGAATAGTGAACATCATGATTTGGGAATTCCACATTAAAAGTCCGCTCTTTATAACACGAGACTAAGAAGCTGGCAGTGGGTTGCAGGGCTGCTTGCAGGGCCGAGTGCAGATCCTGCACATGGGGGCCCAGACGAGGTCCAGGGCATCACTGGGTGTGGTCTCCCAAGACCACAATAGCAAAAATAATGGCTAAATAAAGATGTACTTAGAAAGTTGTTTAAATAATGTTGCGTAACTTTACAGTAAAAAAAAAATTTCTTTTGGCTTTGGGACCACAACCAGCAGTACTCCAGGCTCTGCTCAGGGATCACCCCGAACATGCTTAGGGGACCATATACGTTGCTTGGGATCAAATCAGGACGGTTTGCGCAAAGAAAGCCTCTTCATAGCTGTACTATCTCTCCACCCAATTCTACATTTTTTGGGGAGCTTGTTTTTAGGTCACACCTAGAGATGCTAAAAATTAATCCTAACTCTGAACTCGGGGATCATTCCTGGTCGGCTTGGGGGCCCATATGGGATGCTAGGGATTGAACTTGGGTCAGCCGCTACAAGACAATTACCCTATTCATTGTGCTTTCTTCCCCCCTGACAATTTTACATTTTAATGCAATGTCAAATTTTAATGTAAAATTATCTTTAGAATTCAGTTGCTTTAGAAAGTAATCTAATGTACGCACAAAAATAGGACCTTAATTTCTTTTCCCTAATGCCACTGATCTCACTTCATAAAGCTTAAACTTCATTGCTAAACTCCATAGCATCTAAGCTCAGAGTCTGGTTAGCATTTAATTTACACCTAAAAAAGCACTCACAATCCAGATTAGGCACAAATTCTTCTTTGGGTTTCTCTAACCTTGTGAGTGCTCTCAATATACTCTAAAGAATACCGATAAAGTTGTATTGAATTTACATAATAAAACTTTGAGAAAGAAACATTACTATATTAAAAGTATGGCCACAATTTGAGATTGATTGTGGACATCTTATACACTGGTCACTTTCCTCTTAATTTTGAGTGTAAAATCAGCAAACACTAGCAATGCACAATTTCTTTTTTCAAATTTCTTTTACAGTTGTTCATTATGATTTATTCCACTCAATATTCCAATGCCAATCCCACCACCATTCACTTTCCAACCACCGTTATTTCCAATTTTCCCACCTGCTGCCCAATCCTGCCCCAACAGAAGGCCCTAAATAATTTACCTTGTATTGCCTGTTGTAAATAATTCACTAAAGATGATCCAAAAAAAATTTCCTTAGAAGTGTGTGAAGATTGTTGTATCTCACCCTGGAGCCATTAAGGTCTTGTATAAGAGACTACTAACATGGCTGGTTAAACCTTGTGTGTTAAAATTTTCTCAATGGAAATTGGTTGCCTTCTACTTTACGTCCTATCTAATGGCATCACACAATCTGTCACAATACTTCTTTTAGAAAAACCAGAACACTTTTTTTAAATCTTTTTCTTTTAAATGAAGCAATAGTTTTATTTAAAGAAATTTACTCAGAGAAATGAGAGAGGGAAAAGAGATATACATGTTTGGAAGAGAGAGGAGGGAGGATAGAGAGGGAGTAAGAGAGGGGAGAGAATGAGAGAGGGAGGGAGAGAAAGACATGGAGGGGGAGAGAGGGAGCGAGAAAGAAAAATCCACATACAGTATCTTCTACAATACTGAAACCCTGTTTCAGCCTCCTGTGCCCTTCTTGAAATGTTTGCCTCTCAGTAGCTCTGGAGTCTCCTCATCATCCCCAGTGAAAAATGCAACCTTGTATCTCAAGAGGTCAAGAAGTATGCAGCCTGTCCTTTCTTAAGTAAACTCAAAGCTGATTTACATCTGTGTGCAACACCGTGTAAAACAAAAAATACCGGAAAAACTGGGGCTGAAAACTCAAGTAACTTTCAGACTGGTGAGAGACCAGGAGAGCTATCCAGTGTGATGCAATAAAAGTGATGAACTGTGGCAAACATGTGTCAGCCTGCAGTGCCCTGAGGCCCTGCCGCTGCCTGGCTGCCTGGCTGCCACGAGGATGGCCCTGGTGGTGCCAGATCTCCTTCTGCTCCAACATCGCTGAAATCTGGATTTCTGCCCCCAGCAAACATCCTGGGTGAAATGTTAGCATCACTGAAATCAATGCTGAACCCCTGGGCCTCACTTTTTCCATCTGAGTATACCAGACAGGGCAGTCAAGTTTCTATTTTTGTTTGAATCCAACACTTCAATACCAATTTTGGCTTCCACCCCTTAACACGGTGAGGCTTGTTTTCCTACAAAAGCCGCTCTGGCTGTGTGGTTCTGCACTCGGGTCACTTCGGGTGGGGGTTTGGGGTTTTGGGCTTTGACTTCACGTGGTTCCGCACACAATAAATACTCTCCAACCCCCAGGCTCAGAGCGCCTGCCTGAAAAAGTGGCAAAGAGGATCCAGTGTTTTATATTTACTCCAAGCGGTTTTCTTGGGATGCCCAGGGTCCTTCTCTGAACTCGGGGCTTTCCCAGGCGATGCAAAAGCATACTCTTAAAGGCTCTCTTCTGCAGTTCTGGTTCTGCGGAGCCTGTCCAAACGAGGGCAATTTTGTTATTTAGTCAAGAGCCTCTATTTTTTTTTTGAGGGGGGGAGGGGATTAGGAGTAAGGCAGGGGAGGTTTGCCACAGCATTTCGCCTTACAACCACTGAAAAAGGGTGAAAGTCGAGTACACAGTATGGTCTTTTACCACCCGGCTTTTCCTTTCTATAGGGACAAAAGGGGATTAGGCAGGATGACGTTAGGAATATGGCTGGGAAGGGGGGGAGGAGGAATTAGTGGTCTGGACTGTCACCAAGGTAGCCTTAGGTGGTGCCTAAATAGCCTGGATGACCGAACAACCCAGATGACCCGACCCAATACGACAATCTCAACATTCCACTTTACATTTAAACATCCCATTTTACATTTAAACTCAACGTAAAATGCCCCCGCCCCCCGCCAGCACCCCTTTCATTAAAAAAAAAAAGGCATAAAAAGGCAAAGCTTTCTGCCTCTCTCTGGACCCCTGCTTCAGGAGAACCCTCCCCATCATCTGGGAGCGCCCCTGCCTCCCTTTCCCTTCCCTTCCATCAAACGTCCAGCCGAGCGCGGGTCCGGGGCTGGAAGCCGAGAACCTGGGCGCCCGCGGCAGCATCCCCGGACCCCGGGGACTCTCTGCCGCTAGTTGTCCCGGTTCCTTGGACGTGTTCCCGCCAGGGAGTCGGTGGTGGCCCCCTCCCCCCATCCCCTCGGCGGGGAGGAAGAGCAGGAGGAGCAGGAGCAGGAGGAGGAGGGCTGCAGGCCCTGTGGATGCCGGCCTGCGGGCAGCGGTCCGCGACGGGGCAGGGCCCAGGCTCCGGGGGGGCCGGGCCGCGGGCCAGCGGGGAAGATCCCCGCGGTGATGCTGCTTCCGCAGCCCGGCCAGGCCCAGGCCAGCCCGGCCGGGTTCGAGAGATGGTTCGCTCCGCTCCCCGGCCGCGGGGATGCGGAAGGGGCGGGGGGTGGGGGACCCCGCGCGTCTCCCACCAGGACCGCTCCCACCGCACAAAGGACCGCCCGCCCGCCCGCGCTGCGCCAGACCTGTAGCTCGGCGGCCGATGCCCCGGAACAGCCGTGCGCAACGCCAGGGAGGCGACGACGAAGCGGCGGGGGCGGCGGCGGCGGCGGCGGCTGCTGCTGCGACTCCACCACCCGGGCCTGGCCTCCAGGTCGGGTTCCCAGGACCGCGCCCCGCCCCTTCGGCCCGAGCCCCGCCCCCGCGCCGGCCTCGCTAGGGGCCCGGATGTGGCCCCGCCCCGCCCCTCGCGGTCCCTCCCGAATGCGCTCCGGGTCGCGCGCGCGGCCCAGGAAGAGTTTCGCCGTCTCCCGGGCGGCTAGAGCGTCCGCCCGCGCTCTGTCGCGCTGCAGGTGACGGCGCCCGGAGGCTGTCGGGAAGTAGGCGGGGTGACGTGGGCTTGACGAGCTCCGCGGCGGGTTTGCTCAGCTCGGTGGCCGGCGGCAGCTGCTGCGGGGGGCGGCCGCGGCGCCGGGGGCTGCGGGGCGCTTTGTGGCCGGGGCCATGTCGGGCAATGCTGGGGAGTGGTGCCTCATGGAAAGCGACCCCGGGGTCTTCACCGAGCTCATTAAAGGATTCGGTGAGCGCCCAGGGTCCCCGTCCTGCGCCGGGGGTCACGGGAGGAGGCCGGGGCTGGCCGAGCAGGGGGTCGCGGCCGCGGCCCCATCCGTCGCGCGCCCCGCGACCGTGGAAGGGAGGTGGCTCCGGGCACCTGGGGCCGGGGAGGGGGCCGCGTCGCGTCCCGCCCCTCCGCAGCCCGGGCGGGCACGTTCCGCTTCCAGCACGAGGGCAGGGGTCCTGTCCGCACCCCAGGGCGCGGCGCCTCGGCCTGGCGTCTCTCCCCCCGTCCCCGGCTCCCCGCCGACCCCTTTCCCACCGCCACTTGGACGCCGAGGCCGGGGAGCCCCAGTGCGGGCGCGCCTGCTGCAGGGTGCGGTGACTTCGGGTCCGGGGACCCGCGATGCTGGCGGTGCGGTGCAGGACCCAGGCCGCTGGGGCCGCTGTGCGGGGCTGCCCCGCGCGCACCTGCGGGAGACCCCCCCGGGCGCCCCTGCCCGGCTCGCGGCACGGCCCCGGGGGCGCGTGTCCCGAAGCGCGCGGGGGCCACATGCGCGCCTGGTGCTCGCGCGCCCTCCGGCCGGCCGCCGCATTCATTTGCTGTTTTCCCCCCTCCCTTAGCCACGTCTGTGACTTTGGATCTCTTCCGAGCCCGTTTATTTTGTTTTTCTAGCCAGGTGTGACGTTTCCTAAAGTATTAACGAGCTCTGGCTGTGGTGCGGTCACTGGCGCTCGGGCTCAGTGGATGGGCGCAGTCGCTCCCGTCTTCCCGTGGCCCACTGTCGGGAGTAGCGTGGCGCAAGCAGCCACGCCTGTACCTTTGGCACGTTTTGGTAGGAAGCTGGGGTTTTTTTTTTTTTTGATGCGAATAAACCACTTTTTCTAAAGAACCGACAGGCGACAGAGCGCAGTATGGTCTGTACGATTGCAGATACGGGCAAGGGAACGATTGCAGGTCGGAAGAGCCCGGGCAGAGTGTGTGTAATAAGTAATGGGAAAGCGCACCGCGGGTTGGAGCGCCCCCTTTTCAAGTTGGGTGCCCGGGTTCATTTCCCCAGTGACCGTATTGGACCTGAGTTCCAAGTTGAGAGCGAGTAGCCCCGAACACCGCTGATCCTGGCACCCAAATTGAAAAATAGTTTTAAAAAATTACTTAGAGAACAAGAGGGAAAGTGACTAAAACAATGTAATACATTGGTATTTTGATAAACAGGTTAGATTGTTACTTTGTATAGTTTGGGTGGTTAGGTTGTCACTGTCATAGTCCTCCCGTTCGTTGTTCCTCGATTGGTTAGGTAGTCACTGGTTAAAAAAGTTAAAGGTGTCTGGGTGTTGACATGAGACTTCCATAATTTCAAAAGTTTTTGTTTCGTCATTGTACAAGCTGGATGGGAAAGGAATGGGGGCAATTAAAAGTCATAAAATGAAGGCTGAGATGATTGGCTTCATCTTTTAAGAGTAATGGGTTGGAGAGGAGAGGAGTAAAGAAATAATTTTGCTATGTTTAAAACCGCGGGACCGTTGACTGAATGTGGAAGCTCCGTGGTGCTTTCAACTTGCCTGCCAGGTGGTGTGCAAGAGAAGGGCAGGTATTTTGATGCGTGATGAGCAAGCAAATGGGAGTGGGAGATGGCTGCAGGCTTTCACGAAACTTTTACCTTCCAGACCTCAACTATTACGACATATAAATTTAAGAACTATAGATTATACCAGCCTAATTTAAAGTGTTTCCATTTCATTTGGGCAGAAAAGTTGGCTTTGAAAATGCTTAAAAGTTATTCTTGAGAGTGATGTATGAATGTACCGTTTGCACCACCCTCCTGTGAAGAAGCAACAGCTGTTAGTGGATTAGCTCCAGTAGCAGAACTTTGGAGCTACCCGTGAGGTATACAATATGCCAAAAACAGTAACAAGTCTCAAAATGGAGACATTACTGGGCCTGCTTGAGC